>QMIH01000709.1:211949-224449 GCA_003987875.1 Clarias batrachus | reverse complement strand
AGGGAGAGAGAGAAAGAGATGGAGCCATCTACAAGGTCCTGTAGCCATGGCAACAAACAAGGAGTATATGTCAAGCCTGCATCACTAAATTACCCATTAAAGCAGACAGAAGAGGGAAGAGAGGACTGGTCAGGCCACCAAAGGCTAATGGAGAGATAAGATGGCAAGCGCGCACACACACACACACACACGCACACACACACACATGCACACGCACACACACACACATACAAGAACACACACGAATACACACAAATACACACTATCTCTCTCTCTCTCTCACACACACACACAAACACACACAAACACACGCACACATACACACGTTCACACTCACCCACACTCTCTCTCACACACATACTCTTAAACACATGCTGTCTCTCAATCACACACACACGCACACGCACACACACACACACACAAACCAGAAGACAAAACATATTTAATAAAGGTGCCCTTATAGCTTGTATCCCCATGAACACCCTTAGATTATATTAATAGATGTTCACCTCAGAAAGTCTGATCCATTCATAGCAACTCAACAGGAGCCGAGCAGACAGCGAAAGAGAGAGAGAGAGAGAGAGAGAGCTTTTACTTGTATGATGTCCCCATGACATTACCCGGCCCGAGCGATTGAATGAAAGACTAAATTACTGAATAAATATATAAATAAGTGGCGACTAAGGCCATACAGCGGGCGAATTTGCATTGGCTGTAATTAGCAGACTGCAGAGTGAAGCCCTTCCTGTGGGAGGCTCTTTGATAGCTGCTGCCACCTCCTCCTACTCCTGTTTCATTTGGGTGTGTCAGCGTGAGATGCTACATCTTCATTTCAGGCCGTGGCCGGGCTCGATTCAGCTTGCCCTGCCGCTGCAGTGAACCGCAATCCGCTTCTTAACAGACAGAGAGACGGGAGGGGTGGCGGGGGGGGGGACTGCGATAGCAGACGTCTCAGACAGTGGACAGTGGCACATAATGAATGCAGTTATTAAATTGTTTCAGCTGCAAATAAGGCTGCTATTCTTATGCCATTATACAGAGATCCATTTATCCCCACTGATCGGCCCTGTCTCCTTTCTCCCTTTCTCACTTTGATCTCCCAGCATATTGCCATGATGTGTCCCATTCAATAGCGAATCTGGGGCAATTTTAATGCTTTTGTACCTCTCCACTGCTCCATTTCCTTCTCTTCCTCTCTTACTCTCTCTCTCTCTCTCTCTGTTTAAAAATAGCTGTTAATTATAAGTGCAGTTTAAATGTCTCTCGTGACCCAGAAATGCAGGTTGAAGGCAAAGAGAGAGAGAGACAGACAGAGACAGAGAGAAAGAGAGAGAGAGAGAAAGAGAGAGAGATTGTAAATTACTGTAGTTTTCGTAGGTGTCAGGTGTCTGCTTTTTTGTCTTTTGCTCTACTCATGGCTGTGGGTCCCTTTTGGCTCTGAGTTTCTCCAAACTCAAATCTCAGATTTGAAGAGTTCCAAAAAACAGATCCAGGCGGACTGGCAGTGTTTTGAACTAGGGGAAGGCGCTGCTGAAACGAGAGCGCTCATTTTTGGTGGAATAACCCCAATGGCACATAAGGAGAAGACTGATAGGGGACTCCGCCGAGTGGCTGCTTAAATAAGAACCAAGCTCTGGGAAGGGAATAGAGTTGCAAGATGACATCTAGTCCTCGCTTTTCCTCCTGCCTACCTGCTCACCTGAGGGCAACACAGACAGACAGACACACACACACACACACATGCTTTCACACACATGCTCTCACAGTGGTACCGAAGAAAATAGTGAGCACATGCGCACCCAAGAACTGACCCAAACGAGAACCAAAAACTAAAGGCAGGTTCTGTTTTAGTGATCTGTTCACCCAGTCCCATCAGTTGACCTTCTCACACTGTCTCCAGTCTTCAATTCTGGAGTCTGTTATGTTCATTTGTACATCGGGGGGGGGGGAAGTCATGTTAAACTTGAGAAATGAAACCTCACAGCGTGGGTTTTGATGGGAAAATCAGCACAAGTGCACTAGATTCTGAGATTTCAAATTATTTTCCTAGTTATTTCTTCGGTGGTAGCGCATTCTTTAGTATTGTGCATCATCACGGCATGTGTCGCTATAAACTTGAAAAAAGATGCTGAATGTAATAGCTGTCTTTTGTAATACGGGTCTAAAGTGTAATTCTGAAGAATTTCCCATCAATTCCCACAAGCCGGATAATTGTTAGAATTATTTCACAAGTTTCTGTCGATCTGTTCTTAAACCAGTGCCAGGACGAGAGAAGAGAAGTACGAAACTTTTGATTGAAGTTCTATTGAAGTTCTAACAAGCTATCTATTTCATTAGTTTTGCAATGACTGAGCCAATAAAGCAATGTACAAGTGACACCATGACCTCACTAACATTGTCCTGACAGTAAATAAGAGCATGTGACGACGACTAGAGAGGCCAACTGGTTACTACAACATTACACCAAGTCGCCAGTTTATTAGCCAGATCTAGTAGCATGCTGTTGCTTCGTTGGCTGTGAGAACAGCAGGGACTCTCGCGAGCATTGGTTCTATAACATGTAGGATGCTGGCGCAGGAATGCTGTACCATGTGGAAACGATTGCATCACACAGATCCTGCAAATTGCACGGCTGCTACTGCGCCTTTCATTTCATCCAGTGGTTTCTTGTACATTTCTAGAAGTATTGACATCCAACAAAGTCTTGTGCTCAAGTTAACTTTTGAAGTGATACCCAAAGAAACCATCTGGTTGTAGTGGCTGTCTTCCAGGAAGATTCTCACCATACTTTTTTTTTAAAAACCATTATAATAAAATTAAAACAAACTGTCATGGCATTAAGTTGACAGAAGATTGAACCCTGTTGCTAGGAATGCCTGCTTGATTCCTGCTACAGACTGCAATCATGCAACATAATAATAATAATAATAATAATAATAATAATAATAATAATAATAATAATAATAATAAAGGATTAAAAATGTAACATTATTAAAAAAATAATGATAATGTTTTGCCAGTGAAACAATGCACTGAGAAAGACAAATGTATGGGAACATACAGTATACCTCCGCATGTTTTTTAGCTTGAAAAAATGAATTGCGAACAGAACGTACTCGGATTCAGCCAATACACGCCATAATTTGATACTAAAAATATCTTCTAAAATACAAAACTATTATAATAAACACGCATTATCAGGTATTCTGACACATGCCTATGTATTATGCACACCATGTTCCAGAAATGATAAAAGCCTGCCATAACTACCATCAGTTCTAATTAGAAGAGTCACATGACATAATGCAGTATTATAAAAATCTACAATTTCACAATACGAATGTGAGTGGTAATTTTACAGCTATATTCCACCACGGTAAACAAATCAATCGCCTTCTGAGAGAGGAAATATTCGAAATGGCATTTTAATCTCAAAAAAACAAGTAGGAAAATCACTTTAAACAACATTACACAACACGGTTGTACACCTGCAGTGGGAGAGGAGTGTGTAGGCACCGTGGTCAAGCCCTTTTCTCCCTGATATCAATCTAATGAGATAACGAACACATGCAAATGAGCTCATGCATGCAAATGAACTCACTAATCTTCTTAACGAGTGCTGATAGTCATCAGCTATCTGAGACAAACATCAAACACTCACACACATACACATACACTCACACAGAGAACAGGGTCAATGGATACAGGGCACTTGGATTTACACAAAGCGAACATTTACACAGTCTACATGCAAACATCGCAATAATCATACGGCGATGTTGGCTTGTTGCGGTGCTGCCACGGAAAATGCTCATATGTGACATCTGGAACGAGAGCGAGAGCGGGAGGAAGTAATTAATTCTCAATTGGAATATTTACTAATAGCAGCAGGATTTTCGGAAAAATATTTGTTTATTAGGGACAGAGAGAAATCGATTTGTGAGGGAGAGCAATAATGGCTGATGGCTAATGTTTCAGCAGGGTAAACAGTAATTGGGGTTGGAGAGGCTGAAGGTGGGTGTATAATGATGTGGAGTGAACAGCCCACTGTCAGCCATACTAAAACCCTGTGCACGCACACACACACACACACATGCACACATGCACACAACACACACACTTAGTCTGGACCTCATGCACTATTATTAACCCCGGCAATGTGGTACATTCCAAATGGGTAAAGAGCCTACTCTGGGCCAGCCAGCGACCCTGAAATAACACATCTGCCACAGTGCCATCACAAGTCCCACCATCAGCAGAACTACAGAAAAGACAATATATACGCCGTCCCCTCTCCCACAGCCCCCCTCAATTTCCTTCGATCTCTGCATTTCTGTATTACGCATTACGAATGTGAATCCATTCAATGTCTCTTATAGCACACACTATATGGTGCACCTGTTAGTTTCCAGCAGCATTTTACTTAAAGATCTTCTTAAAGATGTGAGACGTCGCACATACGTACATGAGTGTAGATTCAATTTCTCTTTCGCGCATTATCCTTATTCCATTTCCATAAACTGTATGCGTTGCCAAAGGTCTCGCAAATAAGCAGCGCACAATGGCCTTTGATATACATGAACCCCCTTTCTACTTCATTAAATATATTTAAGCCAGATCTACTGATTTAATGCCGGCACACTGCATGTAATTTGCCCACTCATTTAGCAGTACAGGAAAGTTGTAGAAAAAGCATATGTCATTTGGAGCCTGGAGCATTCATTCAGTGCCTGCTGTAGTATCGTAAACAAGGACTATTGATGTTAAAGCTTGGGTGACCTTTCTAGGCCGCCCCTCCTCTCCAGCACTTGAGACCTCCATATGACATTTAACGCTAAGCTACCTATTACAGCCAACACTCCTCAACACCAGGGGGTCAAGCACCACACAACACTCATAGCATCCAATATCTACTCATCGGTAAAGAGCATGCTTGCTGATGGCATTTGCTATTGGACTATATCTCAGCCGCCTTGGGGGGCAGTGACCTGGCCTTTTATAGTACAGAATGTGACTGCACTTATCTCTTTGTTTGCCTGCTTCACGGTTTAATAACAACCCGTAATAAAGCTTTTTAAAAATTTATTACTAATGTAAATGTTCTGGCAAACATCTGGGAAAGCAAATCATGTGAGCGACCCTTAATAGCCGCTAAATTTGGGGAGATGACGCAGCCATATTGCAGTTGGTTGTGTACACAAGGCATTTTCATGTACACATTTACATTTTTTTTTCAAATATATCCATTTGCTTGAGATATGCATGTGTTTGTATGCAAAATGATTACATCACTAAGCTTCAATGCTTTTATAAAACACATAGTAGCATACTTGTTTCGGTCCTTTTCACGGAAACTCCACACTACACACAGACTCCTAACTGTGTGACATAAGTCCTTAAGCATGCCTCCGTCTTTAGACCTCAGTGTAAACAGAAGTTTGAATTGCTTCACTTAAAGGATCACCTTACACCTACGTCGCAGAGCAGTGTCTCACACTCAGCTCATGACATTTAGACAAAGGTGAGCAATGTTGAATAAAGTGGACAGGAACCTGAACAAGGCCTCATGCATTAGGTCTCTCTCGCTTTCATCAGACTGTGTATGTATAGTTTATATATACTGTATGACTATATATATATAGTCATATATATATAGTATGACTTGCACGTCTAAAAGTCTGTACATCTATGGTATGTGCATAACATGATAAATTACTAAGTACCTTTCCCTGTGCGTACAGCATGAGCAGCGTAAAATCTGTTACAGGCATTCACTGTGAAAAACTTTCCACCTTTTTCATTTAGCCTTCAGCAGGAACATCACAAATCTCCGTTCCGCTCTCAGCTTCTTCACTCCAGGGCCCAGGGGAGGCCGACTAAGTCAGGCCCTTTACAGTCCCTTGAGTGACTATTAAGCCTGTTTGCCAACAGCCTCTGTAGCAGTGTGCTTTCTAAAAAGCCACCCCCTACTGGGTCGAGGAGAGAGCTTGAATCAGCTGGGCGTGTAGGTGTTTCCTTATGCACAGAGTGCCTTCTTTAAGAACTTGAACTATTGTGGCCTTCCTTTCTCTCTTCTCCCTCTCTTTTATACCCCTCATCTTGTTGCACCTATCATTATACACTCAAAAGCTCCATTCCATTAGGGAGGTAATGTCGTTGGAACCGATCTGAAGTCAGACTGGCGAGCTCACTGTTGAATTTACATAACATAGCATGTAGTGAACCTGATCTTAGAGAGCAGCTCTAAAAACAATATTCAGGTGATGGTTAGTCATCAGACTGGAGGTTGGAGTTGGAGGTTATTTTCAGTATGTTTGTAGGTTGAGTGATTTTTTTTTTTTGGCTCTATTAAGCCTGTGCCAGAACCAGTGGGTCCTGTTGAATCTGCAGTGAATGCCAAGAGAAGAAAATAAGTTTTTGTTAAAACAAGTTTAGAGGGAATGGTGGCTCAGGCAGTTAAAGCGGTAGGTTGGAAATTTGAGGGTATGGGTTCAATCCCTGTAGTTGGTTGACATACCCCATAATACCCAGCCACAGCCACTCGGGGTGTCAAACTCTGTTCCTGGGTTTTGTTCCAACATATATGCCATGTAGTTTTCACGTAAGCCTTAATGATTTAATTAGGTGTATCAGTTGACTTTAATCATGGTTGAAACCAAACTCTGCAGGTCCCTGAGGGTTTCTACAAAACCCTGTGGATCTGTGGTCCTTCAGGAACGGAGTTTGACACCCCTGGCCTATGGTGTTGGTTATAAAAATGGGAATCAGGAAGGGCATGCAGTGTAGAACCTGTGCCAAATTGTTTGTGGATTAGATGGTCTGCCTTGGTGACCCCTTGACTAGAGTAGCTAAAAGAAAGTTGCTTAACAGATTGTAATGAAGAGTTAACAGATTGCCAGTAATAATTAGTACTCAATAAAATCATGTAGCCATACACCCAGATCAACATATATTTTATCTCATTATACATCCGAGCAGTTGAGGATTAAGGTCCTTGCTCAAGGAACCAACAGGGACAACTTGGTGTTTGTAGGATTTGAACCTGGAACCTTCCAAATCACCCTTAACCACCGAGCTACCCCTAATCCTACCACTCAAAAGTTTGGGAACTGAATAATTGTTGCAGCCCCTTAGAGGTACTGATCCTGCTTCTTAGTCCACTAGGTTTGAAAATTGCTGTTTTCGTGAAATAATGAGATTTTGCTTTAGATTAAAAAAGAAAATTGCAAATACACACTACTGCCATCTATTGGCACTGCAGAATATAATTTGACATCTGTCTCACCTGTGTGGTAACTCTTCACAGAGAAAAGAACGCAGTGATGGAACTCATCAATCATGCATGTGCTTTAATATCTTAGGTCGTAGTATTAGAGGCAACTGACCAACACTGTGATGATGGATGAAGGGGTGACTGGGACAAAGCTCAGCGTCTGGAAATAGAGGTGCGAAGCGGCCAAAGCCCTAGTGAAATGATGCCCATTTAGGTGGCTTTAGTCAAGCAGGCACCTTTAGAGCGGACCTAATGCTCTTCCTGAGCTTAGTGCTTCCTGCCATGACAGAGGCCTAATTAAGATGTTATTTGGTAGCAATGGTACTAGGAGATTTGAGTCAATTGAAGAAGGGATTTTGAGATATACAGTGGCACAGAAGGATTGAAGGAGGGGATAAAGGCTGACACGGCTGGGACGCACCGGCACTCGCACAATGCTATATCTTATTCCACAATGCTAGAGTGCCACAGGCAGCTGTGTTGTGAAGCTCATGAAAATGCCCAGTTGTCACCAGTGGCTGATTTATAGGAGAAAGATGCCAGCATTTTATGGACAATTTGTGCGACCTCAGATGTTTGTGTTCCTCTGTGTGCGTTTGCGTGCATCCTAATATCAGTTGCGTACATGCTAATCTGGATGCTCTGGTTCTGCTTGATGTCAACGTCCTGGACTTGTGTAGCTAATCCTACTCTATACACCACATATCTTTGAAGATATATTCTTAAAAGTTGTCATGTGTCAAGCGCTCATGCTTTTTTTTTTCTGTCAGAGGTTAATACACACATCATGGAATAACCAATTTCGTTACTATGCTAGCATGACTTTAGATATAAATAGGAGACATAACCTCATAATACTAAGATCAGGTTTAGACTTACACATTTTAACACCAAACCTTTTCTGGTCAATTTCTAATAAATAAAGCTGTAGCTGTCATAAATAACCTTTAACCACATGTATTTGAACCACATGACTAATTATTAAAAAAAAAAACTAACTAGCTATTTTAACAGAAATACGCAGATATTCTATACTCTCTATTAATGTTTTATCCAGAGCATGTCTTTTCTTTTGGTGTGTGCATGCGTGCGTGGATGGTATTTTGGTCATGAGTTCCTAATTTCACTACAAATGTGTGAAATAGCATGGGCCCTCTGAAACGTCTGACATTGTACTAGGGCATGTCTCTGGCCTGGCTCAACACCTGGGTGTCTCCACGCACACACACAAACATACCCACCCAGACATCCACACACACAAATACAGTACACGAAGATATGACCAAGTATTCTGTGATCAAAACCAGCATATATTCCTTCGCTACATACAGTATGTGCAAACATAAGAAAGAAGATGTATAAAGACAGTGATGATGTCATGAGGTGTCTTCTTCTTGTTCTTCTTCTTTATTATAAATATGTGACATTCTGAGTAAAACTTTTTTTATGATAAGTGGCTGCACTTTCTGGTTTCAGTGTAGGGATGAGATGAGAGGCTTTGTGAAATGTGGCTAATGTGGCTCACATCTTCTCTTCAAATTAGCTCATCACAGAAAGTGTTGGTTGGAGTGAATATAATAGTTTAACTTTGCTTCCTACAGAGCCCCAGGGTGGTCACATTATATTTTCTTTCCAGTTCGTTCCTCTGTTTTAGTAAATTACGCGCGCAATTTATTACAATGAGCAAACAAATTAGAGAAACATGCACCGGAAATACTTAAATGTGAGGATGAATTGCATCTCATGCACACAAATTAATTTTCTTTTGATATACACTTTTCTCAAGCAGACAAATTAACCCAAAGCATGTGAACGAACTGTATCCTGTACCGATTAATTAACTAAAAACGTGGGAATAAATTGTATCTCGCCGCACACACGATAGCGTTTTTGAACGCTCAATGTTGCAAAATGTGGCCTCAATATGTATTATGTTCTCTATGACCTCTCTGTAGTTTCCCATGGCAAGGTGATTGTGCTCCTTTTAAATCAAACAGTGTTGGAAAGTTCAAACATATTATTGACTGAGTAGTGATACGTCATTTCATTTTCTTGATGAACTTCTTAATTCATTCATTAAATACAAACACGATTTTTTAAACAGATGGATGGACAGAGAAACAATGAAACAAGGTCATGTTTATTTCTGCTACTCAAGTCATTAAAATGGTTGAGCAAGTTGTCTGGTTTGAGCTGGGGGTTTTTCCCCCAAGCGCAGTGGAGTTGTTTCTATTAAACCTCAGGACTTTCCACAGTTAGTTTTGTTTGGCTCTGAGAAGGACTTCTGATGAAGCATGACAAGTTCTTTATTCTTAATATGCGTGTACTTCGGGATATGTGCAGCAGAACTGATTTTGGAGAAACTCCACCAACAGCTGTTCAGCCTGGGACACTAGAGGCAGACCATAAAGATGTGACGTGGTAAACCGATACCCAGTCAGCCTTCAGATGTCTGCTGGCCTTTGTCATTGCTTTCTAATAAAAACTATAGTTGCTTTATAATTAAGCAATATCACATTTGAAGTTGCACTGATGTACTGACTACCAGCACAGCTGTAAAGCGGTCGTAGGCACAAAGTCACAGTCCGAGTACTGGAGGCGTCACAGCTGTGCTGATATTCAGCACAACAGCACAACTGTGTGATAATGCGTTAATAAACCAGTTCCACAATTACCATTTATTATCAACGGATTATGATTTGTTTTTTATTTGTACATGGGTGAAAGGAGTTTTACATTCTCACCGGCACTTTTTAGCTAAATTTGAGGTGGTAGACAGTCCTTTAAATCTCATACGTTTCTCTTTATATTTCCACTTTGCAATATCAGCTCTGTTAACTTCATTCCAGGTTCCGAGGTTGAATCCCAAATCGCATTAAATGGAAAGCTTGTTCCCCACACCATGTACAGTAGTGCGCCTGATCAGGGGTTAGAACATGATTGGAGATTCAGCCTTGTGTTAGAAGCTAGTTAGTTTTGTAGCTTGCCTTAGGTGTAAATAAAACAACATGGAGGCAATTTGGATCGACTTAAGCAGTTATTAAGGAGACAACATGTTGTTTAAGATGACATAACATTATCAGATGTGTTTTCTCGCTGAAAGTGCTACTGTACCATGACTGGTGGTGATTGAGCAGCTGCTCTCTCCTCAGTACCGCGGACCATAGAGACCTACTTTAACTCATGCTGTGATCGTCAGTTAGTGTAATTAATGATTATTAGAACCCTGGGAATGCGCAGAATGATACGTATAGTTTAAATGTCCCAGTGCTGTTACCATCTATTATCATTCCCGCCTCTCGTCAGATTGTTCGGTCAGAACAGGGTATACAATGTATAGAAATAAACAGGTCATTATTATCCAGAATGATTACTTAGAGGTTGTTCAGTAATATGAATAATGAAACTGGCTTGAAACTTTACTACATCCATGTTGCTAGCTTGGGTTTTGGTTTGAAGTGGAAGTCACAGAATACCATTTTTTTTTTTTTTTTTTACCAGATGAGATTTTTTTAGTCTGGCTCTGATGTTTTTCACATTGGAGTCACTTACGTATATGAGCCAAGATCAGATACATCTCTGATACATGGTCATGTGACTTTTTGCCTCTGTGCACGCACAGGGCGCGCTTATGTCATCAGTCAGCACTGGCAGCGCTGGGATTTCATAGCAGTGCTAGCAATAAACAGCTAAAGCGCGGCACCTGGCTTTCTTTCTTCTTCAGGACCTCAATATAACCGACTAACTGCCTGCCATCCTCCAGAGCGAAATCATATTTTCCGTGCATTTTTGTTGTTGTTGTTGTTGTTGCTAAAATTGCACCTATTGTTTGAAATGAGTTAGTGGTTAAATATGGCATGTTTTAACCCAGAGGATGTGAACACAAGGACGCATGCATGCCATTCCAGAGGACACAGTAGAGCCAGATAAAAAGTCTCTTGTAATTAAGAATGTGGACTGTCTTGACATGACAAATCTGATCTGGCCAAAAGGAGCGGAACTGAACGACGTGGATTGTAACGTGAATGTCGTCTGAGAAATGATGGAGTGTAAGGTTTCTCCAATCATACAGAGTGATGCACCCACTTTCACACCATGTGGGCATACTACCTGTTTACACTTACTTTCTCTTTTTCTTGCCTATGCTCTCTCTCTCTCTCTCTCTCTCTCTCTCTGGGGCATCTGTATAAATAAAAGAACACTCCTACTTTCTCCAGACCTCCCTCTGAATTTAAAGAGATAGCAGAAGAGTGGATTAGTGTATATGGTTCTGGTTTTCTTCTCGGACCATTGGTAGGAGTGTGTACCTCTCTCTCTCTCTCTCTCTCTCTCTCTCACTCTCTCTCACTATTTTTCTGTGTGTATCCAGATAACGATTTGCCAGTCACCAATTAATTTTGGGGCTCGGAGACTTCTCGCTACTCAACACAAGTATAATGATATCAATTCTTCAGGCCAAGTCTGTACTCTGAAATTGAAATCTACCAAAACTAAATTACTTTTTTTTTTACACCAAGTGACCCTTCTGATATAACATCTGATGCCCCACGGCACAAATATTGCCCACATCTCCAGTTCTCCTCCATGTTAGTTGCTGGGGAACATGGCCACCTGTTGTACTGACCTCCAGTCCTGTCTTCTTCCCCCTGGTGTGTATGTGATGAGAGGCTGAGGTGCTGTGTGAGAGCAGACCTCACAGTGGGACACCGCTTTCCTCTATGCTCCATTTAGAGTCTCACTCCCTTCATTTAGCTTCGTTTTCATTTATCACTCAATCCCTGACAAACACCGGCTCTCGGCTTCCTGTTACAATGTAAAGAAGACGAAGACGAAGAAAAAAAAAAAAACACTTGTCCGCATTTTTTTTGTCTTTTCCCAAGCCCTTTCCTTTTCTCTCGTTTTTTTTTCAACTCCTTTTCTTTCTCACTTCTTCCATTTTTTTGTCATTGTTTTACCATGAATAACAGTTCAAAGGTCACAACAATGAACGAGCAAAAGTTTGATGGATCTATTTAGTCATTTGGTGAAGTTTGAAATTAGAAACACATGATATTTTGATGAATGAAACTTTTAATTTCTTCCGATTTCTTCCTATGATTGAGTTTTCATCATCAGTCGGCTTCATTTTGTCGTTAGTGATCCTATAAAAGTGCTTTAATCCACCTACGCAGTGAAAGAGGATAGCAAGACAGTGTGTGTGTGTGTGTGTGTGTGTGTGTGTGCGTGT
>QMIH01000709.1:187626-206873 GCA_003987875.1 Clarias batrachus | reverse complement strand
ACACACACACACACACACACACACACACACACACACACACACACACACACATACACACACACACACACACACAGGATTTCAAGTATATATATATATATATAAGGCAGCAATTGAACCAGGAGGTGCAAGGCAACGGTATATATATATTCACATAAAATAAAAAAAAAAATTCTGAAAATGTCTTTTCAACTAAGGCAGTGAATGAACAATCGTTCCATTTCTTCATGTCTCTAATAGATCTAAGAAAATGCAAAGGGAGATAAAATGACATTGGGATATTAGTGCTATCCACTGGGATAGCACAAATCATATCATGAGAGAAAAACAGTGAAAGAGCAAGAGAGCAAGAGAGAGAGAGAGAGAGAGAGAGATGCTCGGCTTGTGCTGTATCCTGAGCTCCAAATTAGCCGTGTGGCAGACTGGACTGTCAGCTGCAATTATTTGCTCACCTTTTTCCATCTCTCTCTCTCTCAGCAAATATCTCCAACAACTAAGCTACCATCAGCTCTGACATCCTAATAATCACAGCCTTACCTGGCCCACTCTCACCCTCACTCAGGCAGGCTATTTAGAGAACTATAGGTTCCCTTTTCCAGACCATATTACGGCACAATTATTTCCCCCTAGAATGTTTTGTGTGTGCGCGTGTTAGGCTTCGCAAAAAAAAAAAAAAAATTGAATAGCCATAGGCTGCCATTGATTGCCTCTCTACTTTTATTAGCTGACTAATTAGATTTGAAAACGCTGAATGTGGTTGGTAGTGACCACTAGCTTCAGAGAAGTACATTACGCCAGCGGTCTTACACCGTGACCGTGACCCTTACTGACTTCCTCATGTCAAACAGATCATTACTGCCTTAACAATGAATGAGCTTAACTGCAACCGAGGCACCTGAATGACCTTTATGGATTGTCATCACTGTCAGCCCACGATAGGGCAGATCAGGTAGTGGGAACAAAATCTAGAAGTTCTTTATTTGCAATTTAAAAAAAAAATAAAAAATTTTTTTTTCAATAATTGCTCATAGCATTGAGTAAGACGATGCTGTTCTTTGACTGACTTACAAATATGTGATTTTGTTGCATAAGGCTGACGGTTAGCTTTGGTTGATTATATTATAAAGTGCAGGTTAAATGTGGGCGGCATGGCGGCTTAGTGGTTAGCACCGTTGACTTGCACCTCCTGGTTCGATTCCTGCATGGAGTTTGCATGTTCTCTCTCTGCTTGGTGGGCTTCCTCTGCGTACTCTGGTTTTCTCCCACAGTCCAAAGATATGCAGATTAGACTTCCCAAATTGCCTATGATAGATTGTCACTCCAGGCCCCCTTATAGACTAAGAGTGAGTGAGTGAGTGAGTGAGTTTAAATTTGTGTATAGTTCTCTGTGAGGGAATGGCATATGTGTAGATGTGTGTATAGGTATACTCTGCATTCCCATCCAGCGGCTAAATTACTCATATTTATTCATATGTATATTCATACTATTGCACATAATGTAAATTCACCTATATATAGTTTCTGTATATCTTTATTCCACATATTTATAATCAGAAATATCTGCAGATTTACAACTATTCTGTACATGAATTTATCCATCTATGCTCACTTTACACTGTATATTCATGTACATATATATATTTCTTACTGTAATACAATTTATACATAGACCTTACTTCTATCATACAAGTTTTTATAGATCTGTATATATGTTTATATTGCACTGCTAACTTGCACTTCTGGTTAGATGCTAACTGCATTTCATTGCCTTGTGACTATGTGCCTTGACAATAAAGTTGAATCTAATCTAATCCTTGATGAGAATAAAGCAAGTAATAAAAATAAAAATAATTATGTAATAAATACGCATTGAATTGATCCTAAACACGCTACTTTAAGGGACTTTATTGGGTGAAACCCGCAACTCTCAATAGATTTGCTTTGACTTCCACCTGAATCTGTCTGTTTTCCATGTATCTTGTAACAGTGACAAATTTGCAAATGCGACCAAAGTCATTACTTCATACTCAAAAGACCATAAGCCGCACCTTTTATCACAGCCGGCGTCTACAATGCCATGGGACACTACCGTCCAATGAAGGTGTGCAATCATCCATGAGCTCCATGTTTATGTAAGTATCCACAGGGAAGCCTGAGCACTGAGAGCAGAAGAGCTCATAGGCAGCCAAAGTGTAATGAAACTGATCAGTGTACCTGAGTCGTGTCCTGGTCGTCTCCGACCGAATCACATTAGTGCGTGATGGGAAAGATCCTTGAGGCTGTGTCCTATGAGGTGCATCATTAGACCTGCTAATACCGGGGTGTGGAGTGTACACAGTGTGAACATCTCAATATGTTGGTTTAATCCAGATTCCACATTTATTTCAGGTCCTCTATATGAGCGATGCACACACACACACACACACACTTATGAATAAAATTACTTACAGCTTATTTTAGCCTACAACAATATCAGGGCAGCAGATAGCAGGGTACGGTGCCAGAGGGACGGAGGTGATGGTGTTTCTTCCAGTCTATTTTCATCCCAACTATCAAAACAAATATCGGATCTTAATACTGAGAAAGTGCTTACTTTGTAAAATAATCAAAAAAAAAAGGGGGGGAACTAGAGAACAAGGGTGGAGGTGTAGAGAGCTGGATAATAATCTGAGGGTGTAGCGCTGTAAAATAAAGAAGCGATGAGAACTCAATTAGAAGCCTCAAGCTGACAGCATCACCATCAGCCCACAGGTAGGGAACGAGAAGAGACACAGACAACGGAAGAGAAAGAGAGAGAGAGAGAGAGAGAGAGAGAGAGATACAAAGACATTCTTTTGCTCTAATTATTACGCCCTAAGGGTTTGACTAGGGTTGTGCTTGTATCAGTGCGATACTCCTAACACACACCATTTCCTGCATGATCCATCATATCTAGCGAATATTATAAATACTATAAATACCATCTGTGCAGTTTTAGCCATCAATGCCACACAGAGATCTGGAGCTCTTCCCTCCTACAGAGTTCAGTTCCAAGACAAATCCAAAACACCTGCTTCAATTGTTCGGAGTCCAGACTTTGATTCGCCACATATTGCAGCTGCTGGCTGAAACCCGTGTCATAAGAAAAACACACTTCTCGTTAGAAGGTTGGTGCACATAACTCGTATGGGTATAAACACCTCTGTAATATGATCAAACTTTACTCAGATTAGTAAAATGCTTTGTTTAAGATCGTCAGATTGATTATGATTTCTGTATATATTTAATCACAGTAACATGTCCCACTAACGAGCGTGCAAATTAATGTGTGTGTGTGTGTGTGTGTGTGGTGCCCTGACATGGATTCACATTCCATCCACAGTGTAATCCTGACCTGCACCACGCTTTAGATCCACTGCAGTCTTGACCAAAGTGATTGCTGAAGAAGAATGAGTAAACATCTCCCACTCCTTTGCTGGTGGTTTCCAAAAGGCAGGCTCCCATGACACTCATGCACACCTAGGGGCAGTTTACATTAGACATGCCACCCACCGGCATGCTTTTTACGGAGGTGCGAGGAAACTAGAGAACCCAGAATCAACCCACATGAACATAGGGAGAACACGTAACACGCAACATAGAGCGGAGCTGTACAGCTCGGAGCTGTAAGTCGACAACTTCACCCACTACACTACTGTGCTTCCATCATCCAATCACAACAGTGGAAATTGATCTTTTTTTTTTTCCTGGTAAAATGTAAAAAGATAACCTAATAGTTTGTTTCCTTTGGTCTATAGGGTTATAAGATGTTTCGCATATTCACAAAATTCTCAGGAATAAATTTTCTGTATTTGTATAGATAAGTACTTATTCTGGCGGCACGGTGGTGTAGTGGTTAGCACTGTCGCCTTGCACTGCGAGGGTCCGGGTTCGATCCCCGGCCAGGCTCGATTCCCGTCTCTGTGTGCATGGAGTTTGCATGTTCTCACCGTGCTAGGTGGGTTTCCTCCGGGTACTCCGGTTTCCTTCCAAAGACATGTCAGTTAGGCTAATTGGCATTCCCAAATTGTCCGTAGTGTGTGAGTGTAGGTGTGTGTGCCCTGCGATGGACTGGCACCCTGTCCAGGCTGTACCCTGCCATGTGCCCTAAGTCTCCTGGGATAGGATCCAGGCCCCCCATCACCCTGAATACAGGATTATGCGGTATAGATGATGAGTGAGTGAATACTTATTCTTATTTCATTCCATAATTTATTTCTTGTTCTAAATTGTTCTCTCTCTTTTTTTTTTTTTACTTTTAAGGTCACGGTCGGTCGTATAAGCATTTCACTGCATATCGTATTGTGTATGACTGTGTATGTGACAAATATATATTTTTTTAATTTGAATAAATGGCTAGAAACAGAATGACATATCTTCTTAATTAGTATCTTCCTCCCCTCCTTTTAGCACAGGCTAATGAACCTTACTGTAATTTATATTCTTTATATATTCGAGTCAAACCTGGAGTAAAATTTATTGTGAAGGACTGGCTGAAGCCCACTGGAGTCATTCCCATGAGCATCCAGTTAGAGGAAGGCTTAATTCTTTGAAATCAATAGATAAATTGTTGTCAACATGTGGAAGAGACGTGTCTGTCTGTGGGAACTGTACACACAATCATTAACAAACACCACTTCCACATTCCAGGAACTCGGCTGGGAGTTATTGCTGCATCCCCTGTGCAGTCCTGACCACACTCCGAGCTGAGTTCCTGGGAGGCCAGGGTTTGAGATGAGAAGCATCCGATTAGGATAAAACCTTGATGTTGCATAAGTGCATTAGTGTAAGAGGGAATTATATAAAGAAATCAAGGTAGTTTCTTACTCTCATATCTATGTTCTGCACAATCAAAAGTTATGGTTTGACTCAAACAATTCTGGACCAGATATTCTGTTGAAAATAATTATGACTAATTAGAAACTGTCTATAGACATGATGTTTCCACTACACATTTCCCTTCTATTTAAAATGCCTGCCTAAACTTTTATGACAAACTTTGGCAGCCACATGCAGATTCTCTTGAACTGAGCCCCATGGGGGAGCGAGGAACGTTGGGGGATAATGGCAGCTACACAGCAGATATGAAACTTCATGCAAAAAAGCCCAAAGCCAGACTTCTGCTCATGCCGCTAAAGCACCTGCCACTGCACAACAATGACTCATCGCTGGCTGTGACTGAGCACACCGAGGGCTCCAGGGATTCCTTCGATCAGGTGAAAACCGAGTGTCGAGTGCTAACCAAGTCCTTGCTGAAAGCACCAATGCTCTTGTTGAGAAAGATCAGGCAGTTTGAACATGAGCGTCAGAGCACAGTCAGTACACAACGTTTGAGGTAATGTGATGAAATGTTTGTGTTTTTATACGTTACGGATAACACTGAGAGAACGAGAAATACGGTATGCAGTCAATGACGTAATCAGATCAGTTATACAGAAGATGGATCGAGCAAACAAATTAGTTGCACTCGTTCTGGGGACAATCAGATTTTCTATTCATTATAATCAGATTTTTCTATTCATTATGTAAAGAAAGAAAACAATAAAAATGTTCTTTGTCGACTTTTGCAAAAAAAAAAAAAAAATCCAGTTGGTGTGTAGATAGTATGTTTAAATGTAATGTGCAATTTATATGAAAGTATCTTATTAGATAGATAGAAATATAGCATGAACATTTGACAGTTTCTTCCCTGAATTAGGAATACACAGGATTCAAGAAACAAGAAAAAAAGAGAAAAAAAAAGACTTTAAGTAATTGTCACTTTACAGTTAAGCATGCCAAGAGAAAGACCCTGGTTAGGTTCGAGTAATAATTCTTTGCATGTGACTTGGGTGAACACAACAACTCAGGCTATTCTTCGAAAGCACAAATGCAGTGTGCTATATTATATCATTTATAATGCAGTGTGCGACTGTGCTAGGAAAAAAAAAATCATCATACCCTTGTTTGTTTTACTTTGCTGCATCAGTGCACTTAACTAGATAACTAGCTAGTCATATGTTATCACATTATCACTTTTTTGCATAGTTAATTAGATTTCTAAACAACCAAACCATACAACTAGGCAGCTTCTACTTGGCCAATTGATGAGCTTATAAATTTATGCTTTGTGTAAAGAAGAGTGAAGTTCACAGGAGAAAAATAGCTCTGATTATAAAGGCATAGCACTGTTCATAGGAATGAATAGCACTGTTCATATAATCGAAACATAAAGTTCTCCCAAAGTGAAGACATTAAAAAAAAAAAGGTCCTGATATCCATCGTATGTTGAAAACAGAAACAAAGGCAGCATTCAGCTCATGTAGCAATAATAAGTCAGAAAACACTTTCTCTAATATATGCAAAGTTCACAAAGCACAAAGATCCGATGATTTATGAGAATTCTGTTCGGCAATGTTACACTGAAGTACATCAAACGGGCCATAAATCATAAATGTAGTCATTCGTCAAGTGTTACAGACCCCCATGGCTTCTCCCCAGGCTTAAACATCAACAGAAGAGCAAGGAGGAGAGAAGCCATCTTCAGACAACCTCCTAGTGGGTTCTGTCATATGCACCTCATGGTTCACCGCTTCCAAGGCAGGATAAAAGCAATTAATACGTAAACAAAACACACTGAACTTCCAAACATGGATCTCGCAGAAAAGGGGCCAAATGGATGATGAAAAAAAAATCTCTTTGCAATTTAAAAGTCTCTCATCTTCTTGAGTCATTAACAAATAAGGAATAAAGGGGGGGGGGGAATCAGGGTGAAGATAAGTGTTTAACATTGTGAGGGTTATACAATGCCTGGCAAAATCAAAAGGCCCACGTTCTAGATTTCATTCAATCATCTTTAGCTATGATTACAGCACACAAGGTGGTGGCCAGTTCATGTGTGAAAGTGATTCCTCATGCTCCCAGAAACGCTCTTTCACAGAATGAGTCCTGGAATGTGCCTTTACCATCAGGAAAGAAAAAACGACATTGAGGTAATAACCTGGTCACTCATCATCTGACTTCATTTTCTTGCCACATAACGATGCCGAGCCTAGACCTGACCAACTGAAGCAACCCCAGATCATAACACCGCCTCCAGAGGCTTGTACAGTGGACACTATGCATGATGGGTGCATCGCTACGCTAATGCCTGTTGTTTTGGAATAGAGTCAGTCTGAGCTCATCAGACCACATGACACCTTTACATCACTCCAAAGTCCTTTATCTTTATGCTCCCTAACAGATTGATGCATTTTTTTTTCTGATTAGTCTCACTAACAAGTGGGTTTCTTATGGCCACACAGCTGTTTAGTTCTCATCACATTGTGTGTGTGTGTGTAAGGAAATGCTCTTTTATTTAACACTGAACATACAGTAGTTATGGTCTTTACTGTAGATTTGTCTTTTTGCCATGCAACGTAACCAAGTGTTGAAGTGATCTCCATTCATGATTTTTTAAAAACACATTTCTTAGGCAAAGTGCATGCTCCAGCACTACTATTCTTACAGGTTTTCATCATGTGTTGAAAGGTTTTTAACCCAGTTGCAGTAGTTTCAAATCTCCTTAGTTGTTATTTTCTCCTGATGCAGCTCAATAATTTGATTCTTTTAAAATGTTGACTTTTTTTGCCCAGTCAGTGTATGTGTTAGTGTGATACAAATATTTAGTGTCAGTCATATTAATGAATGTTTTTTCAATAATGAAGAAAATATTGGGGGGTAAACAACTCATAAAATGTTGTTTTACGTTATTCTGATCTGTCTGACTGATGATTGAACACATTTATAGTCTTCTGTCATATTACTGAAATGTCACTCACCAGCATACAGGCGCAGAAAATGAATGGGATGTTTCAAAAGACAAAAAAAGTACAATAAAAATAAAAAGGCAATGCAGCCACAGGTAAACATGCACGACTAATAATAATCATAGACATTAAAATTCATCATTTCCACATGCACAGACATATTAGCCAGTTGTTATTGCTCCATATTCCCACCTTCCTCCTAATAGCACAACTAGAGGTGCCCATATAAATTGACAAGAACATTTCCTTAAATACACCAAAATAACTTTATTGAGACGCCTTACGCTCAAATTATGCTCTATATTAACTCTATCCGTGGCTGCTAAATTTAATCCATCAATTACCAAAAAGGAGCTGTTGCAAATTCTCCCATGTTGCCTGCAAATTGCTGCTTCATGCACCATCTCAGGGCAGATTTGGCGCTCACTATGTTTATCTCGTCCCAATGCATATTTATTTCTAATTCTTATATAGCCGCTGGCTGGGTGGTGATTCGCCATCTTGCACAAGCATTAGCCACCCAATAATAAGGTTTAGAATTACATGTTGGAGTTGCATGGTGGGATTTATCATGTGGGAAATTATTTGCGACTAAAAGTCTACAGCGGGAGCTGAAACACGAAGATGGGCAGTCTGGAAGCGGGAGTCTTGGGAGGGATGTAATGGCATTAGTCTTGAAGCTCATGATGCACGCAAAAGACTCAAGCAACCCAATTTAGAGAGCGCATCAGAAGAATAAAGTTGCCTCTGTGACGAGGCTGGGTTGGGAATAAACTTCTGCTTCTGGGTAAACAAGTGTTTAGAAAGGTCATGTGTGTTAGCAGGTACATGATTGGATTATGATTACAATTGTTTCTGGCCGTACAAACAAAGTGACAATTTTCGTGACGCCGTGGGGTCATTGACATTGTCAAAATTGCTTTTCCTGACAGACGGCTTTCTAAAGTATGTGGACTGCAACTCAACCTCCCCCACTGGGATATTTTAAAAGAACGTTTATGCCCACAAAGCCAGGTCTGTTTAATTTTCATTTGACGAGGTCAGCAATGCTTTTGAAGGCTTCACTCATTGCCATTCTATAGCCAATAAGTGGAAACAAATAGCTTGCTTTCTTAACTTTGTTGTGGTTGCTCTAGCAATTACAAAGGAATCTTTCTCTGTTGATCTGTGACCTTTGCCCTCAGAAGCTAAGAGAGATAACTGCAGAAAACCTGATCTTATTTTCAGCCACTGGGCCTGTCTTCTGTCCCCCCACCTTTAAAAAAAAAATTTTTTTTTATTTTTTTAAATCAACCATTACACTTCAGCTCAACTTCAAATCACAGCAAGTCTCCATTACCTGCCAGAACATAATATAAAATGAAAAGTCATGAAAACTGACCCACAGCCGAGAGTCTGTCCATCCATCTAGTTGACAGATGTCAGTCTGGGAGTTCTTCCATCACCTGCCAGCATGTGGAACAGATTAGGCAGATCAAGAAAAAAAAAATCAAAAGTATCACATTGTAATATCTTAAAGAAAACCCTTTGCTATGTAATGTGTTGACTAATGGAACCAGAAGAGTAGCTGAAGAAAAGAATTCAGTACTACATGGGATTGGTAGTAGCTGGAGGAATTGTGATGAAAAGCTAGAGAAAGCAATAACAGAGCTTTCAAAACAGAGCAGTTGACCCTTGACTACCTTTGACTGCAAACCTATCACCAGTACCCATATCTAAACCCAGATGCCTGCAGCAAACCAAATCCACACAAGATGAACAATCTTGTTTCTTAGGAGCTGGAGTGGGCTGCCTTACCTTTATTATGTAAAAGCCATTTGGTTTGAATTATTCCCCATATATTGTTTTCAGAATAATAGAGTACCATATATCATTAAAAAAGTAGTTTTACTATTATTTTCAAATCACCATAACAAAATCGTGATTGAGACATTTGTTTTTTTTTTTTTTTGAAGACTTCCATTTGTCCTGAAGTTAAGCTGGGGTTCTACCATAAACTGATCTCACTCATGATTTCACCTTTCTTAAACCCTCATCATATTAAGCCCCGTTTCCAATACTTCCAGTAGGTATGTGGACAACTTGCCAGGAAAAACCAATAAGGATGTAGTAAATTCTCCCTTAAAGTGGAGCTTCCAGGCTTTTGTGAGGACAAAATGCAGAAAGAACTCAATAATAGCATTGACCAGATAACAAGGTGACTAACACCTCTTTATTATTTATTTATCTCTTTATTAACTCCCTACAAGCCTGGTGAAGGGGTGAAAGATCGGATGAATGAGATGTCATTGGTATGTCGATGTGTTGATGCTACATCAATGGACATTTCACATTGGCCTCTTCAGGCTTGTGCTATGACCATGGTAGGTCCATGCTATGTTGTATGAAGGTCAGAATACGTTAATATTATGTTCTGCACATAGTTACCATATTTATGGCATGCATGCCGCAGGTTATCAGTGTGTCTATGTCATATTCAGAGAATTTAGTTTGAAGAAAGGATCCAATTTCTTACACCATCATGTTGTAGCAACAAAGCCCTGCGCGTGTCCTGCCAGACACAATGACAACGTAGTAAGTGCGCGATAGGCACCTCGTGAGATCTGATTACAAGCAGTAATAATGTGGTTTAGTATCACTGGATGTGGTGGGAGTGTGATCATGTGTGTGATAGGAAATTGGTGACAACATGATAGTCCCCTGACAGGGACATGGCTAGGAAGTAGCGTGAACTCAATAAAGGCACATTTTTCCTTTTTTGCATCATTCCCACTGTGTTCTTCTATATTTTTAGGCAGTAGGAACGTCATGGTCTTTGCCCTTACCTATAACCAGTATAGGGTCTCTCGTTAGCCTTTCAATCACAGTGTAAGCTACATAGAGTACAACATTGGCATTGTAGCAATGGCAATGTAATGTGCTGTAGGAACAATAAATTGGCATTGAACGTTTATCCACGTTTAGCAGTTTGTGCTCATATTTTTGCCATAATTAAAGTTTTGGCAGATTTCCTTGCTGCTTTCCGCATCACTGTAATCAGTCATAATAATGCATGAAATCATTCAAAAAACATGTCTCTCTCTCTCTCTCTCTCTCTCTCTCTCTCTCTCTCTCTCTCGCTTGCTCTCTTACACAAACACAAATCAGATTAGCAGATATGGTGTTCAATATTCAATAAATCTAGACACACAAAGGTTGAAGATTATAAAACCCTATACTCGATTATCGGAAACAACACATCCTCCAGACACGGCTGATTCTTAATAAAAATCATTGCAATTACACTGCAGGGCTTTGGCATGTTTCATGTTTTTTATTTGCATGATATTGCTGCATACATTACCTACCAACTAGAATTCTGCACAGAAAGCAAAATTAACATTAAATATGGATCCATAATCAGTTTGGAAGCAAATATAGACAATGTTTAATAGGTGTTGAACCATAATAATCCACCCAAATCCAATAGAAAGTGGAACAAGCATGATGAATAAAGAGCACAAAGGCTGCATCATCATACAGAAATGTAGCAATGTTGAATGAAGAAAAAGAGGCAGAAAGCTTCAAAATAATGTGATGCAAGCAGACATGCAGCTCTTCTCGATATTATTCATTATTCAAATGGGAGTACTGAGAACCTATACTAGCACTTTTCTACAAGACAGTGAAACACAACACTGTATACTCACTTCCATGAGTCCATAAATGTAGGAGGTACCAAATGAATAGGAGGTGCTCAATCGATGTTGTGGTTGATCAACTAATCAAGTAATCACTCTACATTACTGAAAAGCAAAATATTATTTTAAATTGTCGAGTTCCCAGGATATGCTCCAGATAGACCACCACCCCAAAAGCAGAAAGTGAATAGTAATGCATGAATGAACGAATGAATCAATCAATATGAATGAAACACATGCACAGATGGATATGAGTAAAACATACTTGCTTTACTTTCTTTTACCTTATGTTTTTCTTGCTCAACTTTGGAAACAGTGAGTTAAGCCTGCAGCAATTGTGGCTAGACGTACTAATGAAGTGTGCCAGTAAAAATATTTCTCACGAAAAAATATGAAGAATAGAAGAAGGCAACCATTGTCAGATGACCTTAACATACAACAAAAACAAAAGGAATCAAACCGTTTCAGGCGTCTTAGCTGAATCATTGGAAATCAATCTAAATATGAGTGACAAAAAACATTATTGTAGGTGAATAAGTAAACAGTCATATTCTGTTCATTTTTTTATGATAGATGTGAGATCTTGCTTTTTTACATTTGCCAGTTTAACAACAATAAATTAGGTTAAAATAAAATACATTTTGTGCAGTTGAGCGGCACGGTGGCTGTGTGGTTAGCACTTTCGCCATGCACCTCCAGGTCTTGGGGTCAAATCCCAAATCTACTTCTAGGCATTTGGCAGACGCCCTTATCCAGAACGATGTACATTTAAAAAAAAATCTCATTATACATCTGAGCAGTTGGGGTTAAGGTCTTTGCTCAAGGGCCCAACAGGAACAACTTGGTGGAAGTGGGACTTGAACCTGGGACCTTCCGAACTGCAGTCCAATGCCTTAACCACTGAGCTACCCCTGACCCTGATCAGGTCTGTTTTTGCAAGCACACAGTGCTAAGTGGGTTTCCTCTGAGTGCTCTGGTTTCTTTCCACAGTACAAAGGCATGTAGTAAAATTGCTACATGTACTGTTGAAGATTGTCGTACCTACAGTAGTATGCTCATTATAGCTAACCAACCTTAAAAAAAATTGCCTCAGTATTTGTTTTTTTACCATTTTTTGCCATTTTCCATTTCTCACCTGTCTATTAACTCTCTTTCAGCCTACACCTGCAAACCAAGAGGGTGAGGACTGACATTTCCTTCATTGGAGACACGTGAAGCCAACGCTAGCTGCCCTCTTCCACACACTTGAAACCGCAGATTTCCTCAACTGGCGAGGTTTGCTGTGACATTGCCAGGATTTTAGTTCTTCTGATGAAAGAACAAATCTGTTTCGCAACCTAGCTCGCACATTAAAACTAAATAACAACCAGGATTATTTGTCTAAAGTGGCTGGTTTTTAATCCCTGGCAGAAAGAGTAACCACAGTATGGGTCATTTGGAAACAATGGCATAATGATGTGGAGTCGAGTACTTGTGCTATACAGTAATAAAAACAGCCTGCAAAAGAGGTTCTCGGCTTTGGGTGTCTGCTGGATCTCACTCACACCTTTCTCCTTCCAAAGCTGGAATTCTTTCACACGTACAAGTCCCGAGCTGGAAACACAGAACAGCTAACACAAAAGGTGAACTATAAAAATGTTGGACTAGGCGTAATTACCTGGGCATTTCGCTCAGGCCCAGTTTCCCCTCACATTCTCCAAATCTGCCAGACAAACAATTAATGTGTACACTGGCTATGGGAAAACATTTTTCACTCCAATAAAAAAGGACAGCAAGGGTAAAACAGGAGTATGCTTATGCTGGCATGGGATCAAACTCACCCTATTAGCCCTGATGGGTTTAGAATGTTGAAGTGTATGTGTGTGCATGTGTGAGCGTGGGGGTGTTTGAGGAGTATGAGGAACGCAGGAGTGTGGTGTATCTTATATAAACAGTCTGTGTAAGGGTATTATTTTGAAAATCCTGCTTAGCGGAGGCTTAAATGTAACATTGAACGGCATTAAAGTAGTATTACTGTTATATTGTGGACCAGGCTTGAAAGTTCACATGTAGGTCTCGTCCAGTAGACCCTGGCAGCTAGTGATAATAGCGCAGCTTGGACTAATCCTCTAACCTTCTTTCGACCAACATTTAATGCAGGGATGTGGCGCTATGAATATGACCAGAATTTAGGATTTAGCTAAATGGAGTTTGCTCTGTAGGAGCGCATTCTTACTCGTTGCTGAGGTCAGAAAGAATGCTGGGCACACTTTCACTCTCGAACCGACACGTCAATAAAGCAGCCACAGATCCAAAGGCATCATGGCAGCATGGTACATCCTGTACATCCTGTTTCACTGACACTGGAGTTATATGAAATAACTTTGTGCTAATGTAGTATTTTGACAGCGGTTTATTAATTCAACTGAAGCTTAAAATACCACTATTAGGGCACAGGGTTATATTTGAAAACACATTTAGGTCAAGAGCTCAAGTCATGAGAGACATGGTCTGTGCTTATCTAATACAGCAAATGAAACAGATGCGTGATCAAAGTTCTGGCTGGGTGAAGTCACAGGAGAGGCAGAGCAGGTTCTGGGTCAGGGTTAGAACAGGCCCCTCACTAATCACATGCATATACACATTACGCATAACTTCATAGTCCTTTCATCATTTTTTCATGCACACTGTGAATGCCACCAATTGGGAATGCCAGCAGTGCCTTAAATGAATAATATTAAAATTAACAGATGCTTATGTAATCATTAGTAATGTACTCGTGCTTCAAATGTAGCAGAAAACAACATATGTGGAGAAAAACACAGGTGGATGCCGAACCAACGCAGGGTAGAAAGTGTTTAAGCGAACGCTCCACTGTGTCTGAATTTCCAGGCTTCTCTTCGAGACATATGTAGGACAACCTGGGAAATCATAGGCCAATTTGGACATTTTCTACCCTATTTAATTTGGAAAACGGTGTCCCAGGACATGAAAGATCCTTCAGGTTTGCATAGACCTCAACTTCTTTTTTTTTTAAAACCTTTCAACCTTTTTAAAATGAGTTTACCCCCGAAAGAGAGAAAAGTGCATGTGAAGATTTAATGTCTGCCTAGCTGTATGTTAATAACATAATCTACTTATAGAAAGAGAACAGTACAGGCATTTTATTTAAACGGAATCTATTATGCAGAAATATTTCCTTAGTCGTTTCTAGACATTTAGACGTATCTACAGTATGGGAAAAACACATTCTCTGCTTTTTTTTGGGAGGGTCTGGCTCAGCACTAGCTCATTTACATACACACTGGAATGGCGCATTTGGGCCAGGAGAGAAATAAAGGGATGAAAAATGCATTATCTGAGGGTTATTTCGGTTTAAGCATTAACAAACACTTTGGGGGAGCTCTGAGACATGTGGTAACTCGTCACACAAAGTAATAGTAAGTTATTGGACATTCAAAAGCGGCACGGTAGCTTAGTGTTAATTGCTGTCGTCTTGTGCCTCCAGGGTCTGGGTTTGGTTCCCAGCTCTGGTCTGAGTGAATGGCGTTTACATGTTCTCCTTGTGCTTGGTGGGTTTCCTCCGGGTACTCGGTTTTCTTCCCAGAAAGACATGCAGATTAGGCTAATTGGCGTTCCCAAGTCGGTGAATGTTGACTAGAGGTCCTATCCCAGGCATAAAAATGGTCCCTAGTTGGACTACAGAGGCTCCTGGATTCATGAATGGGACATTTAAAGAATAACAAACATGTTTTCAATTTAATTATCATTAACTGAGGTAAAAGTTTCTCATGAGTCTCATTGTCATCTCTTTACTTAACAGATCTTTTTTTGTGAAAGAAATCACCGATTGATTCTGTTTTTCTGACCAAACTGTGTTTATTAGTGTTCTTAATATGAACTTTACCGAAGATGCAAGTGCTCGTCTCTATTTAGACGGCAAGACACACCGACACAGCTGTTCTCTGATTCGTAGAACTGAAATTCAAAAAGATTCAGATTTCACAACGGCATGAAAGTTTGTACGAAAACAAACAAACAAAAAAAAAGTGAGAAAAGCACACTTAGCTAGCAAGGTCTTAGGAATCATTCGGAAGACTGACGGTATTTAGCACTGCTGACACCTTACATGAGCTTTGCCCACAGTGAGTCAAAACAAGCTTAGAAAGTCTAAATAAAATACATTTCCGTGCTGTTTTTGGTGCATAGACAGTAGAGATGCCTAAGTACATTACTCGCAGAAAAAAAAAATTCTTTTGGTACAGCGATCTCTGAACAGTTTTTCACAGATCACCACACATTTGCCCTCAAGATGTACGAGTAATCCATCCAGGGTTTGAATTTACCACCCACCAAACGCAGATAAAATTTGGCCTTAGTGGGTAATTTAAAAAAATATTCAGCCGTTTCTATCTATTTCCAGCCTCTCTCTCTCTCTCTCTCTGTTTCGAAAGTCTTCCTCAGGCTAGATTAGATTGTGCTGCTCGATGCCTGGCAGAGCATTGTGAAGCATTGTGTGACAGAACGCGCTTCTTGCCTGAAGTTTCATTAATTGTTTGTTTGAGAAGCGTTGTTAACATATAGGCTTTCACATGCCATCTTTCTACACCGCTTGGATTGCGCATTTAATTGGGGAGGGTGTTGCTTGTTTGGTGCGACAGTATTTCAAGTGCTGCGTGCAGCCGAGTCAAAGCACTCATTTGCACTGTTTTACAACTATGAGCAAAGACAAGAGTTAGAGAAAGGAAGAGCGCAGAGAGACGGAGAGCGAGAGCGAGAGCGAGCGAGAGAGAGAGAGACACGACTGTAGTCTCTGAAGAGCTATCTAATTGTTAGGATAATGTGTTTGGTAATTTGCTTGCTTTCCTTTGCTTAGACTCCCTCACAGCTGCCTGCAGTGCACAGAACAGGGGAAAAAAAAGTGTGTGAATGAATTGTTTTGTAACTCTGCTCAGACGAGCTCTGCTAATGGCTTCGCAGGAGAAGGCGAGAAAACAACTTAGCATAAAGCAAGAACAAGTGCCTCCGCCGCGTTCCCTTTGGAAACGGACACCAAAAGTATTCCGCGGGAGGACCGCCATCGCTCACACATTTCAGAAAGATATTACCGAGAGCAGGACTTCACTGTACTGTTCAGTCTAAAGCTTGTAAGTGTTTCATTACAGAGGCTTAGTCACAGAGAGAGGCTTTGTTGTAGCATGACTGGTGAGTGTGCGGTCAGTCTCATCATGTAATTAAACCGGAGGATTATGAAGCACGCATGCACACACACACACACAGGTCTTAGATGGCAGATTAGCCCGAGCGGGTCACGGAGGTCAGAAAGCCAGACTAACACAGGTCATGCTGCCATCTGAGGACAATACGAGCATTTGTTTGTATAAATGCTATAAACGCCATCTCATAACTCATAAGATCACAAAGAAAACAACAACAAAAAAAAGAAAGACAAAGAAAGACTGTGTTGCCTTCACTCTTTCCAGCTGCCTTGCAGCATTGGCATGACAGAGAAGTCAGTCAGCCGGCACCGGGGCAACCCTTGGGTGCAGATGAGATGTGTCCATCAAAAAGCCCTTCTTCTCACCCACGATGCACCTGGAGAATCCAGCTCCTGCTGCCCTCATCCCCCCCCACCCCCCCAGAGCAGCAGAGCTAACCCAGATGTGAGCCTCCCGGGGTGGATCAGGGCCCGGGAACGTGTGCACTCTGTTGTGACTAGTACCAGATGTGCTCCATTGACCCAAATCACCCAAGCAGTAGACATGCCACATAGGCATCACACAGACCCACCACACAATCAGCGACACACCTGTTTCTATTCACTATGAAGCCTGGGAGCCCCGAACAGTGGCGAAGACCGTCAACCCTCACCACATGTCTGTTTTTGCTTTTCTTTCTCTTTCCCCTATTGTCTCACGTTTTTTTTTTTTTTCTTCTTCTTTTTTTTCTTCACCCCTCCTGTCAAATTCAGTTCTGACATGTTTACTCTCGGGGCTAATAAAGAACTAGAACAGATTTATTCATTAAAAACACACCAGCTAATGATATGGGCGGGCTAATAATTGAGTTTTCCATCTAAACACCGAGAGCCGTTTTCTGGAGGGTGGGAGGGAAACAAGATATGACGAGAGCACAGGCCTGTTTGATTTGAGGAGCTTGTTTCACGTTACTGATTCTGATTTAGCTTAAGTAAATACACCTGCGTGACCTCGGGGCAACGGAGAGGTCAAAGTCATTCAAACATTTAAAGAATGGTAATTAAATTACCCTTGGTGCTGAATAACTTTAATCTGGTACCTTTGCAAATTGCTTCCAGCTTTTTCTTTTTTTTTTTTCTATCTCTACACAAATTGGTCTGTTCAGGCTTAGAGGGGAAACCTGTAACTACAAACAAACAGACGTTCTTTTTTGAAACGTTAAGTAATCAGGACTAATTTGCTTCAATTAAAGACAGATCGTAAACAGTGATTAGCAGTTGGATTGGGAAAGGGCGATGTTAAAAAACAAAACAAAAGTATACGTTATAAAGGAGTTTTTTTTGTTTTTTTTTTAAAGAAACATACTGCTTGTATCGTGATTTACAGGTTGAAATAAAGTTGTCTCAGCATGCTCTTAAAGCAGACTTTTTGAATAGAACTTTTGGGTTGTATTTCAGTGGCTTGCGGTCAACGCCAGGACCCAGGTGCACTTACTTATGAGCCATCTATCGAGGTCCTCGTGGAGTGAAGTGCAGCCACCGGGACGCACTAAGTCTTCATTTAGAGGTTTGGCCCTGATCCAGTCGTGGTGCTACCTGAGTCTGTTTGAAGAGCAACATGTTGGACGGGCTTGTTTAGCAATGCTGTTTGAGCTCTGAACACGGAACATGGATGTCTGGCAAAGCAGTGTACTCCCACTCAGTGATGAGATTGTTCAGAAGTGGTAATCGGATCTCCTCCCGAACTCAGACGTGGCTCAACGCAAGAATAAAATAGAATTATAGTTAAATACATGCTCCTGGGTGTGTCATTTTTTTCTTCTTTAGTGTTTACCGTTCTTATTAAGGTCTTATACCGCTGCACGTTTCCAACATCAAAGATCTATCAATATCGCAGATACGATCGAGCTGGAAAATTCAGCCCTCTACGTTATTTGCTATCTGATGCAGACAAAACTGCGAGTCCAATAACAGTCGTAATCATTTCTTCATTACGAGAGATATTAAAATGCACAGTGTGCTTATAATGCAATTAATATTTTCTCTGTTCATATATCACAGGGCAAGAGGGCTGAGGGATGCCTGCTCAGGCTTTGATTTAGTTCACTGCTTAAACTTTTTTTTTTCTTTTTTCTTTCTGTAGCATGTTAAATATTAATAGCAATTAACCCAGTTCAGGCAGCACAGCGGTGTGAGTAGGCTGAGTTCAAAGAGCTAGAAGCCAAGAGCAAGCATCAAGCTGCCTCCGACTGAGGTTACTGCACTGCAGTACAACACACACACACACACACACGCACGTACACACAAACACACACAGGAATATAATGAAAAGGAAAATCTGCGATCCTTAAGGGCAATTAATTTGATGTTTTATTCAGTTCTGGAACAACATATTGCTTCGTGCCTTTCGACTTTGTTTCCTTCATTCGTCCCTGGCTCCTTTTCTCTCCATCAGCATCATCCCATCGTGACCTTGTGATCAACTTCGGCATTCCTCCGTGCAACTTGCTCACCCATCATCGGTGCTCTCATCTCCGAGATCAAAAGCAAATACAATTGATCTGCAATTACCCATACACCCAAGCTCAT
>QMIH01000709.1:165897-182956 GCA_003987875.1 Clarias batrachus | reverse complement strand
AATGTAAGAATGCAATACCCATGTCTAAAATGGATGTCTAGAAGAACTGTACATTGTAAATATAAAGATTTTACATGCAACTTATGAAAGGCTTAGATGTGAATATTACTGTAAAAGTGTCTGATGTCTTGGTGTCTCTGTTCTAAGACACACTAAAAGCTGTTAAGCGCAGTGATGCAACACCATGAAGACAGGAGGAGATTTACGGTGCAATTCTAGAAAATGTTGAAATGATGTCTGTATCACACAAAATTTACAAAGTGACAGTCAGATAATAGTCTCAGTCACAACTGTATCTAAAAATACAAAGTCTACAAATCAGAGAGGTGAGACATCCATGCAGCGGACAGGATTTATGAGGCATTTTATTGTTTATTAAAGCCTCCTGCTCCACCCAGCCTACAGGCTACCTTATGTTTTCCAGAGCTATACGGGACGCCTGCCTTGCGTTAAGCGCTCGGGGCTGATCATATCCGTGGGAGGCCGATAAGCAGATTAGGTCTGATTAAACTATCAGTGGAATTGGAGCCGGAGACCTGCCAGGACAGAAGCAATGTGTCCGCGCACTCCTCCACTGCTCTGCACCTCTCTCTCTCTCTCTCTCTCTCTCTCTGTTTTCCTCTGTGTCGCTCCATCAGGCATCCGCGACTGATCTCTTGCCCTGGCAAGGATCCAGATGCCATCAGCGACAAGCAAGCTCCATCAGATACTTAAGAGACAGATTTGCTCACTCCTCCACATTAATGAGCAAACACACACATAAGTGATTACACACACTTTGGTTGTGACCTTAGGGGTGCTCTGCTGGTTTTCTAGGTCGGGAATGAAAAGTAGGGAGGGAAAGAATGAAAGAAAGAACGAGAGAGAGAGAGAGAGAGAGAGAGAGATAGGAGGCATATTGCTGGTCGAATTAGGGGAAACTGTTTAGGAAGAGGTGTTGAATTTGGGTTATGTTTGGGAAATAAGTGTTGCCCTGAGGTCAAATCGGGTTTACGGCAATTAGACTTAAGCCCTGGGTTTTAGCTTTTATTGGTTAAGAGCTAAATGAAGTCAAAGGAGGGCAGCTCGGAAAACAGTGTATGTGCTTCTATCTAATGTCCATGTTTATAGTAGTTGTGTGAATTGATATTGCTTTTTTTCTTATGGCTGAACAGTCAGCCTGCTCAACTGTAGGCATTCTGTGTTTTTCCTGGGGGGCGCCGAGCCTCATAAATATCACTGGTTGCTTTGAAACTCTCTCTAAATTCACCCAGCCAGACGAAAGCTCATTACAGTCTTCCTGTGAGATTACAGCACGACGCTAACACCTACCGTAAATAGGCAAGCTTGCATGCACAATGTCACCTGCCTGTCATTTAAAAACCTATGTGTGTCATGTCTAACACCAAGTTCACAGGAGAATGATTCAGATATAGTATATCTGGGGCGTTCAGGTCAAACCGGGACTCCTTTTACTTGAATGATATATTAGACCTTAATAGTATCATGTCTTGAGCATGATTTGCTGGTCGACTACATTTTGTTTATTTGACAACTCTATGCTCAAATCTTCATAAATGATTAAATGTAGAAAGGGTGATCAAGTCAGACCAGGATTTTTGATAGTGCAGAATAACTAACAGAAAACATCTATGTGAGTAAAAACTCCCTTTTTCTCTCTCTATATAATCCTCTTCTACACTAATGCACGTAATCCAGCTTTTCACTAGTGCTTGGGTTCCATCAAGGTAGAAAGTTTTCTAGTATGCCAGAGTCATGACTTCACGTCTGAAACCCTGGACTCTCAGGAAATTCCTTTAACGATCCAAACATGTGGAAATAACATGGCGTCATGAGTTCAGGACTGTAAGGGAGAGGGGGGGGGGGTGGCAATAATTCTGTAATGTGCAAATGGTGCTCTTGAATGACTGCATGTACAGTTCCCACAGATGGATGCGCCTCTTCCACATGTTGATGACAAGTTATCTGTCGATTTTCAAGGATCCACACATTGAATGCTCTTGGGAACGACTGCAGCCACCTCGGCCTGGATCGTCATTCACATACTCGTGGGCTTCTTTTAAACGTTTGCACTATTCCCATGTTTTAGTGTGGAGTAAGATTTATTTATCTTTTCTCATCACTGTACTGCGCTCGAATTCTTCTGTAAATGTCAATCACTTTAAAAGATCAGAAAGGTCCCGGTTTGATTTGAACGCCACGCCTATATTTTACTCCTATGTAATAGGGATGATTTTGGTCAGGCAACAAATGTTTGTGTTGGAGTGCAGAGGTCATTTGAGTTGACCGATCCTAAAAGATAAGCATGTTATCATTACTTGGTTGAGTGCTACAGTAAATTATAATCAAGAGAATCTGTTAAAGGATGTGAGCAACAGTGTAGCTTCAGTGCTAATTAGGAAAGAGGAACTACAGGGTACATAAACTGCAAAGTACATAAACGGCATTGTTTTTTAAATTTTTTTATGTTATATTGGCCGAGTGAAGAAACGGTTACATAAAAATGGCCTTTAATTCATTTTAATACACCGCATGTCCTAAACGTCTAAATACAGTAGGGTAAATGATCTAGTGTTGGCCAAAATGTAACAAAACATCGTTTATATGATAGCTATTTCCTTGTAATCACAAACAGAGTCATGTCTCCCACTCGTGCTATCACATCTGGTGATATGCAGATACAGTAATTGCTTAATTACCTTAATTTCCCTTATGTACGAGTCTTTTGGGAGAGTGTTACCAAAAGATAAATAAAACACTTTCTCTTTTTAGCAAAGTACTATTTTGTTACTTCAGTATTCGGCGGTTATCTTTGTCTCGACTCTTATCAGCGAGAGAGTGCGGGGTCACTGAGAGCGACACTGTGGGATGAGACTCTTCGCTGAACATGGCTCCCATATCTGAGACACATGCCCTCTGGGGCTCGACATCTTGCTAAACAAACGAACTCTAAAAGGCTAAAGGAAGGGAGGGAAAGAGCGGAGGAGGACGGGAAGGGAGGGGGGAGGGGGGAGGGGGGGGAGTCTTCGTCAGCGCTGGGGCCATCTGTGGAGGTGGGTCAGGAAAGGAAAGTGCAGGCAGTCTTGTGACAAATCTCTTGCACTCTCAGCGAGGGTAAATAAAGCCAGCACTGTTGCTCTAACCCCCACCAGAGAACAGGCCATCGGGGCACTGCGGCTTTAGCCTTGTGACCTGGTACCTGCTCTGGATTGTAAGGAGGGAGCGAATGAAAGGAACAGCACTTGTCTCGAAGAAAATACCATTAGTCAAACTTTCATAATCACCATCATGTGGTTTACTAATACTCTGCTCTACTTCTCTCTCTCTCTCTCTCTCTCTCTCTCTCTCTCTCTCTCTCACACACACACACACACAAATACACACCCTTCTGCCAGCAGATTCACCATTTATCTGTCTAATGGCTTTTATGGACAGCTTAAAACTGTTGTCAAACATTCCTCCCTCAGTCATCACTTTTATTCTCCGTCTGCCGTGTGGGACACACTAGTCCTGCTGAGTGTTTACAGAGAGAGAGAGAGAGAGAGAGAGAGAGAGAGAGAGAGAGAGAATAATAGATAGATGGATGCAGAGTAAGGTATTAAATATCTACTTATTTCACAGCACACATAACTCAGCGCAAATGGAAACACCTTCTACATCTGTCTGTGTAAATACTGTATATTCGTATGTGTGTGTGTGTCGAGTGGTGCGTGGTGTGTATTATGAAGCAGGCACACTCACAAAACCTGTGACCTGCAGTTGACCGTTTGAACCCAGGAACGAGGGTCACAGGGGGTCCTAAACAGAAAGGTCACACACTGGTCATGTTGTACCGGCTGAATGCTAAGGCCAGTTTATTGCTGTGATTTATACGATTAACAGAGACAGTTGGTAAGGAACGAGAGATGGGGAAGAAAAAGGAAGAAAGAAAAGGGTGGTGGGTAGCCTCTTGTTCTTCCACTCTCCCCCTTAAAATCTCCAGCTTTCGGATATAAATTTCGGACGTCTAGTCGAGCCCTCCCTACTCTGTCAGAGAGAGAGAGAGAGAGAGAGAGAGAGAGAGAGAGAGAGAGAGAGACAGCGAAAGCAGAAAGCAGGAAAAAAAAAAAAAGCCAAAACGATTCATTTCCCACACTCGACCCCAGCCGGGCCAAGGTTAGACCTCCTCCTTTTCTCCGGTTTATTCAAACAATGCCGGCAGGCCAAATGGCCCTCTATTTCAGAATCAAAAGAAAAGCCCAGCTGATGAATTGTCAAGGCAAAATACTTTCATGAGTAATGAATTATTGTATAGTAATGATGGGGTGACGCTACTAAAAACAAAGCTCTTAAATCACACTGTGACTCAGGCCTTTTATGGAGGCCCTTTTCTCGCCCCCTTTCCTTCAGCATTTGAAACCCTTGAACCATGATGACAGAAAATTACCTTTTTCCATCAGAGAAGCTTAGTATGCTCCTATAATTCATGGTTGCATGTTTTCGGTTCAAAATTCAAAACACATCGGCGAATTTAAGGCCGCTGCAGCTACCACAGACCATTTAATAGCAAAAATAAAAGTTGCTAAAGAACAAAACCACAGCTAAAATATTAGGAATTTGTTGTTCCTGGCACATCCTTTACACTTACTGTCCACTAACCAACGGTTCAACTATAAACACTCCATAAAACTGCATGGGCTAATCTGATACAGTGCGATATCCACAAGCGCAATTCCAGAAATGACAAGACTCCACATGTGCCATAACGTCTCATCATAGCTCCAGACCTCTGAGGTGACCCTAAACCATGGTGCAGCCACGACCCTGTCATCCTGATAGTTTGTCCAAACCTGCTGTGACTGGCTTCTCCTTATTACCTGTAAAATAATTTCATGAAAGTCGTCCTAGGCCTCTGCGCGACAATCAGCAGCAGGTGTCAATCACATGACGCACCTGAAGGGACTTAAAGAAAAAAAAAAAAAGATCCTGTGCAATCCAAACTGTTCAGATGATTTATTTCTGTTGTTGGAGCAAGCTCAGACGTAAACACCGCAATGTTCGACGATAACGATCGTCCAGTTGAATTCAAATGAAAGGTTTTGAAATGATATAAAAAATGAAAACAAATTGGAGGTAATGTGTCCTTGCTTTTGAAGTTATTAAAGGCCTGTCCTCTGGCCTTGATCCGACAGTAGAGGGCTAGGGTGGGGTTGGGGGTGGGGGGTGGGGGGAGTTAAACCCCCACCATCACGGTGAAATGAAGCACATAATTGAAAAATCTCGTGTGCAATCCAAAACTAAGCGGGCCTCCCGAAACAATATCTGCACACAACAAATTTAATAAATGACTTCTGGGAGGGCCGTCAGAGGAGCCTAATGTTTCCATGGGCCGAGGCCTGCCGTGTGTGTGTTCTGGTGTAAGAGCTTGTGTGTGTCGGGCGGAGGTGACACTGACTGTGTTGTCAAGCGTAAATCCCGATGCTGAGGGGCTGGCGAAATGGGTGTCCATATATCAAAGGACACGGCGAAGGGGGTGCCATTTGATCTGGCTGCAGGAAATTCAGGATTCCAGGCAGATGAGGGTGTGTAACTGAGAGGGACGCAAAGCTCCGAGCCCTGGAGCTCCACGGCAGAGAAGTGCACCAGCTGTTTTCACTCACTTGGCTGGACTTGAACTCTACAACCTGCAGCATTCTTAAGGGTCCAAGGGTGATGGATGAGGCCTTTGCTCTAAGGGGCATGTGCCTTGTGGCACACACGTGGGTGTGTGTGGTGTGAGGAAAAAAACAAAACACAAAAAAAGAATTAGGACAGAGATCACCTAAAGTTTGGAAAGCTATTTCTCAAAAACTATGTGGGTTTTTTCAATTTCGGTAAAACAAAAAAAAAAACACAAAAAACCCCTGAAACTCTGGGATGAACGCAGGTTTAGGAAAAAGAAAGTGAGATGAGGAGACACTGAGATGGAGGAGATGGAGGATGGAGGGAGAGGTGAGTGACAGACGTGCAGGGAATGAAGTGAGAGAGAAGGAGAAGGAGGTGAATGAGACCCTGTAAACGATTACTCCCAAACGTGAGCTGACAGCTGGATCCGTGACCTTGGCTGTGTCAGAGCCAGCTTCATTTACATTGCTGCCATGCCAAGTCATTTAGACACCATTCCTATTCAGACTCATACCGAGCCCCCCCAAAGGCTTACCAAGCCAAGTTTAAAGTAATTGCCTACAATGAGGTGCGATCTGCATTACAGGCAGACTCTCCAACAATCTGTCCTATGAGCTGGCCAGAAAAATTGGCTTAAGAATCATAAATGTGATTTACTTTGTAATATTACAAAGTATCAAGGATAGCATGTTCGAATGAGTTAACTGAACTTCAGGGTCTCTGGCTCAGCAAGTAAGTGTGTATATGTGTGTGTGTGTGTGTGTGTGGGTGTTTGCATCTATGTCTGGGAGAGATAGAAAGATAGATAGATGGATAGAGAGTGAGAGAGAGAAAGAGAGAGTGTATATTTATGTCCTCCCTCTTGGACAATGATCCCTGTTCATTAAAACTGAGGCAGAGCTGGTGGTCAGGGTGGCTCGTTTGTCTTGTCTTGTCACTTGTCAAACGTAAAAAGAACAAACACAAGTACTTAATTTACTGAAATAGAACCTCAGACTGTTCCTCTCGGACATGTCCGGCGTGTCCCAGAAATTTAGCCGAAGGTCGGATGCTATCTAAACTGACTGAAGAACAACAGATAACATAACTCATTAAAAAGAAGTATGAGGATGGCCTTTTATGGATTTTCTTGCAGACAGGATTATGGCAAGTTGAGAAGTTACTTTAGGAAAAAGAATGGTGAGGGACTGCACGATTACAATACCATTTAGACTAACATTAATGACTTTTAAAAATGAAACTTGTTTTTTTTAAATTTTTTTTTTTTAACAACGCTGATTCTAAAGAAACATACGTGGAGTATTCGAGTCATACCAGCGCTTGTGATTAATATTTTTGTGAATCAAGGCATAAAACCGATTGACATTTGCAGAAGACTTCAAGCCGAGTATGGTGATGAGACTCTTAGCCGCAGTAAAACATTTGAATGGAGCACATGTTTTAAGGAAAGCCATACATCTGTGAATGATGATCCCAGCCGAGGTGGCTCGGAGCCCGCTGTGAACATTCAGCGAGTGGAACACTTGATCCTTAAAAATCAACGGATATCTTTTTGCCAACTTGCAAAAGAGACTGGGAGTTATTGCCACATCCTCAGTACAGGCCTGACCTCGCTCCAGGCCATTTCCACATGTTTGTGTCATTAAAGGTGTTCCTGGGAGGCCAGTGTTTCAGATTTAACGCATAGAGTTCGATCATGGCGCCATGTGTACGAAGAAAACGTTCTACCTTAATGGTATTTGACGGTATAGGGAAATAAAGGTAGTTTGTACTTTAATAACTGTTTCCTGTACTTTTGCCCAATCAAAAATCCCAGTTTGACTTGAACACCCCTCATACATTTAACCATTAATGACTTTTTGTTCTTTTCAAATTGCTATTTAGATACATAGCATAGAATTGGCAAATAAACTAAATGTAGTTCCATGCTAAAGACATGATGATATTGAGGTCTTGATTACTTAATGATTTTACGATTAATGATTTAATTTTAATGTATGGTTTAAATAATAGTAATAGACATTTGCCTTATCATTTCTGATTCAGTCTCCCCAGCTAAAGTTATTTCTTTTATGATTCAAAATTGACTTAAGCTGGGTTTTTACAAACTGGGAAACATTTAAGTAAGAAGTAATACTAAAGAATAAAGAGAGAACTTCCTAGCTATAATCTGGAAATTCAAATGACGGATCTTCCCATTGAACACGTGAACAAACATTTCATTGTGATGAATGTGTTCAGGTAACAGTTGAGTAAATGCTGTGGGAGACATTAATGACAAGGGATGTTTTTGTATGAAAAATTAAGTTGTAGACATTTTTTAAAAGTAAATATGCAGGTAAGTTGTTGTGATGTGTCAATTAAATTCAATAAAATTTGATTTGACGATCGACGTTGTCACAAAGCAGCTTCTAAAAAATAAATCCCTTCTTTAACTGTGTGCTATAAGGTCAAAAAAGCAATTATATAAAAGGAAATGGGTTTCAATTAACATGAAGTCCACTTTGTTGATGTTACCAAATGTTCACTGATGGTAACTTAGGTACAAACCTATTTGTGGAAATTTCAGTCCTAAAACCATCAGAGTAATTGCAGTCATAAGCCATTATAGCAAAACTGTTTGTACCAAATGCAATCCAAAGCCATCTTCATAGTTTCTAAGTGGAGCTGTCCTCAACAGCCACTTAGACCATATGGGCCATCCTCAGCAGCTGTGAGGGATCTCCATGTGCTGAGAACTTCAATCAGAGGTACAGTAGGGCATCAGGATGGATCAGGCAGGTCTGGACAGTGGAAAGAATTGCAAATCACCGGTATATACATAAATAGTAATAAATAATTCCAGTGTCCAAAAATCTGAGAGCACTAATGAAAATGCTTCTAATTCTTTTCTTATTTAATACAGCAATTTTCATGAGAAATTAAATTAAATTATTGAGTGTGTTAGTGTTAGGTTTGGTTCGTTTTTGGTTTAATGATAGTGTCCACTTTACTCAACAGATTTGTGCAAAACCTTATGCTCCATGTTAGATCAAATCCACCAGGGGGTCATTTCAACACATGCTTCAATAGAAGAGATTAGGCATGAGGAAAATCAGACCTTTGGTATGAGTGGCGTTTAAGTCAAACTGGGACTTTTGATTGTACAACATTGCAGAACACAGTAATAAGAGTAAAAAACAAACAAACAAACAAACAAACAAACAAAAAAAAGTTTATTATTAACATCTGAAACACTGGCCACCCAGGAACTCCATTAATGGCTGAAACATGTGAAAATGGCTTGAAAAGAGGTTAGGGCTGTACAGGGGATGTGGCAATAAATCTTAGCAGAGTTCCTGTAAAATAAAAGAATAATAACACTGTCCTGTGCTTGAAACCATCTGAAAGTGTAAATCCTCCTTATGCCTTTATTTTCATCACAAGTCCTGGTTTGACTTGAACAGCCCTCTTGTATAGGGAACTAGAAATAGTGATTCATCATGAATAATATTCAAAAAATTCCACATGTACTTCCTTTGTTTTAAATCTTTCAAACATTTTAAATGAAGCGGTCTCAGACTTTTGGACCCAAACCAAGGGGTAACAAACAGCACCTCAATCATGGAATCAACCAAACATACAAAAGGAACATAAATTGAATCAGAGACATATCACAGTAGACCTAAAACATGTGAATGCTCCTGACTACATTGATGTAAATATGTAACTCACATATCTGCTGAACACTCCAGGGCTTTTGAACTGTTGCGGTTCGTGTTACTTTTGATTGGTGTTACACCAATCTAGGAACAGTTTCAATGTTTCTCTGGCAAAACGGCTAGAAGACCATTCAGGTCTCAGATCAGTGTATAGTTGTTGTGCCTCACCCTAAGACAGTCAGTCACCCCTCAGCTTTGTCTCCACACCTAACTGCGAGAAGGATTTATGGCATATTTCACATCTGGCTGCCACTCCGAAAGCAATGATACCATTCAGGACACTGGCCTGATAATTAGGCAGGTCAGCACTCCAGAGTGAGGAACAGGGAAGAAGTTAGCCTGCCGGGTGCCATCAGCCATGTTGGGTATGTTGTGTAGTGAAAGAATATACAAGGATTCACATAAACACAAGGTTTTTTTTTTTTGTGTATCCAAATATATGTGAAACTCTAGAATAAATACATTAAATGTAGCAAGGAATTATATAGAGACATAAAGAGTGTCTCATAACTGTGTTCTGTTATTCTGCACAATCAAAAAGTCCCAGTTTAACTTGAATGATCCTTGTAATATGTTATCTCTCGGTGCATTTGATGTGTAACGTCACACCAGGCTTGGACAGTATCATTTTGTATAACCTTGTGTCATGGAATTATACAGTAGGAACGTATTCCATACCAGAGTGGCTTGATACAGCCTGATGTACTGTATATTGCCACGTAAGACATGAAAGTGCTTAAAGATAGTATCCCGTGTAGTCTAGGAAAACATGAATTAGCATAACATAATAACACACCACGAGGCACATTCTTTTTGTACATTTCCTTTGTAAGGATGACTATTTGTTTAATCACAGACATTAGTAAACAATGCCAAATCTTTATTAATTAATCTTTATTAATTATTAGTTGTCAAACAGCTGTGACCAGACTGCACATGGAAATGAAGTTTGCATTTTTCAAATTAGATGCAATCCTGCTTCAGTTTGCTAGCTAGTTTTACTTAAAATAAAATCCAAGTAAATGAGTTGCTAGCTTGCATTCTGGATTACACTCACTCACTCACCATCTATACCGCTTAATCCTGTATTCAGGGACACAGGGGCCTGGAGCCTATCCCAGGAGACTTAGGGCACATGGCAGGGTACAGCCTGGACAGGGTGCCAATCCATCGCAGGGCACAGACACACACACATACACTCACTCATTCACACACACTACGGGGAATTTGGGCACGCCAAGTAGCCTAACCTACATGTCATTGGACTGTGGGAGGAAACCAGAGTACCCAGAGGAAACCCACCAAGCACAGGGAGAACTTGCAAACTCCATGCACACAGAGACAGGAATCGAGCCTGGCCGGGGATCGAACCCGGACCCTGGCAGTGCAAGGCGACAGTGCTAACCACTACACCACCGTGCCGCCTCGTTCTGGATTAGCGTTTTTTTATTATTATTTATTCTGTCAATAAAGTTCTGACTTGAATCACTTGTGTCTGCCATGCCTTATTTCTTTCTTATGTCATTGAGCTCATTTCTCTAAAGCATTAGCGTTATACTTTGCATGAGTGCCACTTGATAGCAGTTGTTACAGCACGTGAGAAGGTCTAGAAGCGATTGTTTGCATCAATCTGTGTTTTTATTCCTGTGTCCTCCCTGGAACCAAATTTTCAGTAATTAGTATTTTTCTTTTTTTTTTTTTTACAAGCCAAGCTATACGCGGTGAACAAATAATGAACCGGCACAGCATAAAGATAACTTTATACACATTCATCTTAAACAAACCGAGGTGTATTACGAGACTATTCACAGCCAAACACACAGGGCTTTCACTTTGTGTCAGGCTAAGAGTTTAATATGATTCTGTGATTAACCAGGATCAGCACCGGTCTAACTGATGGATTTACTGGCATATAAAACAAACATGTTATAAAATCATGTTAAATATTGGATATCTATATCTTCTCAATGAGTCCACACAGCCTGGTTGTTTTAACAATCTGTTTAAATACTTTTGATGCAGAAATTCATATATTAGACAGATTATTAGGAACAGATTTGTGGATTTAAGCGAAATCCAGATAATTCTTAGATGATGTAATTATATTTATAAGAGATTTGTTTGGACACAGTGTTATATTGCCTTATATTTCTATGCATACATCATCTTATCTATAGATCTGTGGCCATTTCCAATCATTGGACATGTAAATTCATATAATTTCACATTCATGTTAACTCATGCCCCATGGCCTCCACGTTGACCGTAGCCCAAGTCTACATCTGGTCTAAGGTCAATCTTTAAATGCCTTTTCATTGATCAGTCTAATACCAATACTATTGACCCGCTGCCTTTGTAGCTGCTACAGCCACCTCTTGACCTATTGCTGCATGATCACTATTACACTGCCAACACCACATAATCGCTTGATATACAGCTGAGAGCAGGCCGTGTTAAAGCCAGTAATCACAGGGGACAATATGAGCAATGGTCCTACTCTGTGTGTCCTCTCCTTCTGTTCTTTAATATAGATTTAATCATCTCAGGATTCACACAAGTTATGTAATATTTGACATTTTCCATAAAATCAACCCGAGGGAGGAAAAAAAAAAAAAGAGAGGAGAATTTCTGTGTGGTATTTAAAGTACAGCATAATACTAATCTCAACTATGCATTTTAAATCCCTAAATACATAACCATCCTGAGTGTAGCCAGGACTCCGTGGGAGAGTTCTTTCTCTTAAACAGCAGGGGCTTCTGTTTTCATTACCTATTGGGTTAGGCCCAATGATTCTCAATGTGCCTTGTAGTAAACTATTATTTTAAGGAAAACCCGGTAATCATAGGCTGTGCTGTTTGTATAAACTGCTAAATTGGTTAATGCCAATGCGGCCCAAGCTTCTCCTTCATGTGGGGCGTCTCATGCTGAGGGAATGTGTTCATACTGAGCCGTGCTTTGTCAAAGATGCAGAAATAGCACAGCAAGGCAGAGCAAAGAACCACACTTTCTTTTTCTCCCCCTTTCTTCCTTTGATGCTAGGACTATTACAGTCCATTCACTGGCAGGTTTTTTTTTTCTTCTTCTTCTTTCTGTTGCAACAATTTGCACTAGTAGTTAATACATTCTTTTAGATTAAAATTATGCTGTAGACATAGCCAGAAATGAATTTCCTCTGCAGATTCTCTGAATGCCCATTAAAAGCCAATCATTGAAGACATTTGTGTTTGTCTCAGGTAATTAAATCTGGATTTAATGGTTTACAACAGAAGTAAACAACATATACAGAAGTCACTCCCACTGCTCAGACCTTTCCGTGTGATTAATATTGATATTATTAGCATGAACAGGACCAGCTTTTTGCTGTGGGATTGTGGGTAAACACTCATAAACGCTTCCTTTACACGGTCAGAACAGATTTGCCACTACTGTCGAACATCTCTCATAATAAGAAACGACAGCTTTGTATATTGTCTGAGGCCTTAAAGACTCTTTGAATAGCGCATGGTCTACAACAGACAGCGCTAGTGTCTCTTCCCTCATGAGAGACAGGATACGAGAGAAAGAGACGATTGTTCCAAACGTGGCCACCAAGACTAAGTGGCATCGGCGCAGTACAACCTCCCAACAGGCATTAGAGTCTAATTCTGCCCGCCCATGGTTTAGACCCCTAAGCTCATGCTGATTGCCGGTCTCTCTAGTGGGAGAAGAGCGAGAGAGAGAGAGAGCGAGAGAGAGCGAGAGAGAGAGAGAGAGAGAGAGAGAGACTTCTGTACTATCCTGAACACCCACCACCCCACACTCTGCCTCAAGACTGTAATCTCAGATTAGGGAGCTGATCAAAGACTTAGAATTAAATTTGGGCCACTGGGCAAGACTGAATATTATTTCACAGTGGCTTGTTTATTATACGGCTAAGTATGGATGCTGTGAGGAGTTAGTTAAAGGCAGAATGTGAGAAAGAGAAAGTCAATCATCTACCATTTCAAAATCTTGCTCAGATTTACATTGTGCATTCATTCCATGATTCGTGCAAAATCTTCCCATCTTTGTTCAGTTGAATCCCAAGTAGCTTCCTAATCACTGTGTACGCGCACTACAGCGTAATTGCAGGCGTGCGTTCCCCCTTGCTTTTAACATCATAGCTTTCACTGTAATTAGAGCTAAATTTTTGTAATGTTGGGCAAGCAATATTTGAGCAAGTTCTAATCTTAGGCTTAATGCTGCATTCGAGGTGTGTCTGCACGTTGTAATTCCCCACCCATACAACTGGTAAAAACCCACTGAAAACACCTGAAATCTCAACTTTCTCCTCAATTACAGATCTGTGTCCTGTTTACAGAGTAAACCAAAATCAACTTGGTGGTTCACACAGTGAACAGCAGTCCCCTTTTCTAGCTTTAAATGAGTTTATAGCAGGATTGACACAGTATCAGTTAATTTATATATATATATATATATATATATATACGCAGGTGAAAACTGCGTACGTGATTGTATTCGCAGCGTACTGTATGGAAAGTGCAGGATTCGAATTAGCAACCATGATCCAAGCCGTACTGCACCGTCTGGTTAGAAAAGTGCTCTTCGTGCTCTTCCACCCCTGTGCTGGCTCAGGCTGAAAATGCAGCACTAATAGAAATGCATCATGTCAGTTAGGCAGTTAGCACGCTACAGCCCAACCAAAAACTGCTGTATTTTCTCTCCATGCTCACAGAAGAGGCTGCTTCACTTACGCCTCCAGGGTGGGATTAGAGAGAAAGATCTGGCAAGAAAAAGGAGCATAACCTTCACTTTCTTCCCCCGTGCTTCTTAGCACAATATAGCACAACCATGACTTTCCAGCTAAGGGTAGGAGGGGAGATGCTCTGAATAGTGAGAGCCAATCAATTTTCTCCTTTTCTTCTGCACTGCATCGGCTTAAAGCAGCATGTAATCCTAGCCTCCCGTCCCCGTCTGCCTCCACTGGGGGCTCTTTGGAAACAATTAAACCCACCATACATTAATAGCATTCGCTCAGGCCTTTCATCCCACTTTTTTTTTTTTTGTGAAAAGTTGTTGGGCTTTTATTTATATTAAATTTTTATTATTAAATGTGCTGTTAACTAAGCTTCTCAAAGCCAATTACATTGATTATAATGCTCTCAATGGGATCATTTGCTTTTTGTAGCGTTCCGGTTGATCGTACTGATACCGCGTGTAATCGTTAATTGTCTTGGTCCTAACAATAAGCCGAAATTCAAATGTGAAGGATTAAAAAAAAAAAAAAGAATGAATCTTGCCCATTTCTGCTGTCTAAAGTGCACGACAGAAGTTATTTATCCCCAAAAAGGTCAAAAATGTATTGAAATGAATATTACATACGTGGTATGCAGTGTTCTTGGTATGTTGCAGTGAGAACGCATAGTGAAGAAGGCATTTTAGTGCCAAGGTTGTGAAGCAGTGGGTGGATAAGGTCTTGAAATTAAATTCACCCCATCACCGCCAAATCTGCCCCACAGCTACAATGTGCTCGGGAAAGCTGCTAAGAAAAGTTACAGCGCAGGGCTCTGGCAGCTTCACTCCCTCCAACGCTCCTCTGCCTTTGTTACAGATACATGCATGTATACACACACACACACACACACACGCACAAACAAGCCCGTTTTTTTTTTTCTGCTTAAAGTAGAATAAGGGCTTAAGATCAGGCTAAGCTTGGACAAAGAGCGACGTTGGTGGGGTCTGCACCCTTCTCTCTCTCTCTCTTTTTCCGTGTCGTTGTCCAGGGCTCTGAGCAAATGGTGGGAGCACACAGCCAAGCAAAAGGCCAACCATTTATCACAGTCCTCCTGAAATGAAAGAACCCAAACATCTCTCTTTCCCTTTTTTGCCCCCTTCACCCCGTCTCCTGTCCGCTTTTTTCTCTTTCGGCATCCTTTCTTTCGCTTTTTGCCCGACAGTTGCCAACCGTTTGGAAAAAAAAAAAAAAGAGAGAGAGAGAGAGAGAGAAAAAGAGTGTTAAGGAGTGTAAGTGGACCCATTGGTGTATGGCCAGCTCTCTCACGCTGCGAGTCAAGCGATCTATTGTTTGCACGTGTTTGAGTGCATGTGTGTGTGTGTGTGTGTGTGTGTTGGGGGGTTATTTGTCAGCCAGTGGTGGCAGAAGTCAAGCCCTAGAAGGTGAAAGGCTATGACCCTAGGAGAGTCAAGGCCTCGAGGCCCCTGTTCGAATGGGTTGGGTCCCAAAGAAAGAGCTCCTGTCCAGGGCCTGAACGCCACAAAGGGGTCCATCTGCATATTTCAGGTAGGGCTCTGTTATTGGAGTTGACAGGGGTGTGACAGCCTGAATTGTGGAGGGAGTGTGTGAGTGTGTGTGTGTGTGCATATATGTGCGTGTGTGTGCGTACGTGAATGGAGGGGGAGTTTGAATTTGAGTGACAGCATGTTCCCTCCTTCAGGCTGAGAGGGAACCACTAACAACTAATCTCTCTTTGACATAATCAACAAAAACAGTAAATAATGGTATTGTTTACACGTCCAGCAGGCAGAGTGGTGACCAGCCTTTTGTAACAGCCGGACGATAGTGTCAGGGGCAGAGGCCATCATAGAGAGGGAGAAAACAAACCCTGATAGCTTCACTCTTGCCCTGACATACTAGCCTTCCGGTTAGCCCACTTCTATTCCCTTCTTCTTTATTCCCAGAGAGAAAGAGAGAGAGAGAGAGAGAGAGAGAGAGAGAGAGATCTCCAGTGAATTGCTTGTTTGCATGTTCCCACCTCTTTGGGGAAAAGGAGACAATAACACAACCCTTTCTCACATGGCCGGAAGCCTGATTTCCAAAGAAATACACCAGCGCTTCCCATTTTCTCATCTGACATGATAAACATTCCCGCTTTATGTGAATAAGGCATTTCCTGTTAGACTTGGGCTTTAATAAACGTTGCTGTTTTGATATTCTCAGTGGGAATGGATTTTTTTTTAAAGCAGACAGAGAATGATGAAATGGTCAGGAAAGATCAGTCTACAGCCGCACGGATGAAGGAAACATTATTAAGAGTTGCAACGGATACGGACACTTGTGTTTTTGTAATGAACGCATCGACACTGATTTAACTTAGTGTTTCAAGTTAATCTGATAGAAAAGTAACTCTTGTACTAAAAACGCACTGGATATGACCTTATGCATTATTTGTTTTATACTTATATTTCTAATGATTCCATTCCATCTTTAAAATAGCTTCATCTCCAAATTCTGCCCTAGCTCCCTGTTGACTCCCAACGATTGAAAGTAAAGTCCAAACACATCCAGCAGTCGTGATATGAGCGCACAGCTGACGTGGTGCAGGAGCAGTGATGTTAGGGTACGCAGGTTAGAAGCTGAGGGTGCTGTCATTGGAAGCAGATGCAGTGCTGTAAAAAACAACAACCAAAAAAAAAAAAAAAAAAAAAGGCAGAGGGGTGATGTCTCAGGGTAAAGCCTTTTTTCCCCCCTTCTGTCCTTGTGCGCTGTCTGGAAGCAGTTATGATCCACCAAGGTTTCATATTAGAAAAAAAAGACAGGGGGAAGAAAAGAGAGAGAATCAGGGAGGAGGAATGTTGAATCATCTCCAGGCGGAACGAGGAGGTTATGCGTATGAGCTGATCTCGCTCTCTCTCTCTCTCACTCACACACACACACACACACACGCACACACGCACACACGCACACACACGCACACACACACACACACACACACACA
>QMIH01000709.1:150013-161881 GCA_003987875.1 Clarias batrachus | reverse complement strand
TATACATGGTATACTATTATAGTTTTGTATATTTTATAAGTATATTTTACATTCTAGCACAATACTGGAGATTTCAAAACTATAATAGGATTTAATAGAACACAATTAATTAGGTAATTAAGTAACAACAACAACAACAACAACAACAACAACAATAACAGTCAGTAGTTATTTTAAGGCATTAAGGTCAGCTTTTCTGTACTAGAAATCCATCAAGCCCATCAAGCACCATAATGAAACTGGCTCTCATGAAGACCATGCCAGGAAAGCAAAACCAACACTTTGCTGCAGAGGACAAGTTCATTTAGAGTTACCAGTTACCTCAGAAATCACCAATTACCACACAGCACCTCAGATTAGAGCCATTACAAAGCTTTACAGAGTATAAGTAGCAGTCACATCTCAATATCAACTGTTTAAAGGTGATTATTGCATATTTTGTACGCTTTCAGCATTATGTAGAAAGAAATAAAAATCGGGCATAAATAAAATAAGAAACAGTTTTTTAACTTAAATTCAATCAGCGTTCAAGTCAAACCAGGTTTTGTGATGAAATATCTTGGTAAAACTGATTGTACTGTATATACCTGAACACATTAGATACATACTTGAGTGCAGTACAGTGATGAGACTCTGAGCTACAGTGAAGTTCTTTCCTGCGAACACTCTTGAAAATCAAAACTTGTGGAAGAGACACATCTGTTTGTGGGAACGAGTAGTCTAGTGGTAAAAAACGAAGAAGAGGGTAAACTATGAATTATGTAATCAAGGTAAGGCTGACCACCACAAACTGTACTGGTAGAATATTAAGAATATTTCTTGGAGAAAACATAAAAGCTGAAATTCTTTGTTAAACAACGACATGACAGGAATAAACATATTATGAATATTCTTTTATTCCTTCTCCACACTTCAAAAATTGGTGTCAAACTTTACCCAATGAACCCAATAGATGATGCAATGGTCACATTAGACATCTGAGCTACCGTAAAAGCTGAATAAGCAGCACAATATAAAATACAGTTTGATTTCATATGACAAAACTATATAAATAACCCAAGCTTTTCAAAGACCAATTTCTAAAATATGATTTATCCACCTCATATATTAACACGATAATTCATGAACACTCCAAAAAAATGCACATTCCTGACCTCACTCCAAGCAATTTCCACATGTTTGGGGATTTAAAGGAGTTCCAGGGAGGCCGGAGTTTCAGACAGGAAGTAGGCAAGTGGCCTGAGAAAATGTTCTAACGTTCATGGTATACAGGCACTAGTGAAACGCTGGGGTAAGTGCATTAGTGCAACAGGTGATTATATAGAGAAATAAGCGTAGACAGATATATAGAGAAATGAAGGAAGTGCAGACAGTCCCTGGGGTCCCAAGAGAAGAGACTGTGCCAGTGGTGCAGACTTAACAAAACAGAGACAGAGCTGCACTTCCTCAATAAATGTCCTAAATACCCCTACATCCTCACTGAATTCTTCACCAGGTGAAGGGCAGAGAGTGACCACTTAGGACAGACATACAGACATGCATACATTCACATGCACATGGTTTTGCTTCTTTTTCATCAGTTTTCATCACTAATGCCACTTCAAAGGCTGTTTTTACGTTCAGAACCGTGTTCTGTTATTTTGTACAACCAAAAGTCCCAGTTTGACTTGAACACCCCTTGTATTTTTGATCGTCTGATGTGCCTCATTAGTTCAGAACCCCAATACGTATATGTACCCTTATGTCGCTTATTGTGATATATTTAGTGGTCAGTGCTCCAGACAGTCATAATGCATCAGAAGAGCCTGGACTGCATGTGCTGGCATTACTGATTGATGAGATAAAGTAGATAGAGATGTGCATTACAATAAGGGTGAGGATGAACAACAGAGATAAAGTAATAGATGAAAAATGACAATGATGTCGTATTGTGTCATCTGAAAGCTTGGTCAAAGACACGGACAATGCCACGACAGAGGACTCCTCCGTCAGACATTCCACGGCCTGTGCCCAAAGAGCGCCATGAATGGAGCCTCACATAAAAGAAATCAGCAGGCATGTTCATGGGAATTAAACATTCAGCAGTGTCCAATGATTAATAATCCAGTCATCTGGAAACATGAAATCTGTATTAAAGCTCAGAGATGGATCCTGTTGCGGTTCATGCAGACTTGTTTGACATTAAGAATGACAAAAAGAATATGAAAGGTTGGTCTACATATCAGCAGCAAAAGGGTGTAGAAATGACATCACTTCCTGGTCAGGTTTGTGGAGTCATTTTGCATGAAGATGTCAGCTGAGAACTAAAATAAACAGCTCTTCTGTTAAAGAGGAATCTTAAATCCTAATCTGAAACAGTACAGTATATACTTTATTATTATTATTATTATTATTATTATTATTATTATTATTATATTATTGCATATATTATAGTAATCTGTGTGTTATTTTGCTGGTTCATGATGTAATTCGGTTGTGAGACGTTAGCATTGTGGCATCAAAGGCTGTCACTGATTGCACAGTTACAACACACAATATACACAGTTCTTTTTAATACAGCGGTACCTCAGCTACGAATTGTATCTGTTCCGGAGGTGAGTTCTTAAGGTGAAAATTCATATAGTGAAATGCATTTTCCCATAGGAAATAATGTAAATGCAGATAATCCGTTCCACCACCCAATGGCACTAATTTCCAATTCTATAATCATCTATCATATTTTTGCATATAAGAACAATCAAAACATTTTGACAATACATGTAAATGAAGTAAAAAATGAAATAAATAGACTTAAACTTAACAAAAAAAAAAAGTTCATGATTCCTCTTGGCCCCAGCTGCTTTAAAAAACGAAACTGAAAGTGGCTCTTTTTCTTCTCGCTAACGTCCTTGCCAACTTTTTGGGACCCATGATAGTATGTCCTCACGAAATCATGCACAAAATACAAAAAACAAAAAACAAAACTCTTCACTCGTCTTTCCATTGACGCACACAGGTTTTGAACAGCTCCCTGACGTACACACAACTTCAGTTTGATCCAGCGTTCAATCCGTGTCAGTTTATTCACTCCTATGCCAAAAATGCTTCTTATGCCTATGCAAATTTCTTGCAAAATTTTATGTCTTAAGCCAAAAATCTGTGTTTTCTATATGACACAATATTAACCATAAGATATAATAGAAAGGTTATTGCCTAAGAACAAAATAGAAAAAAAATTCCCCCTCATTCAGCATTTTCTACCAATGCTTAATTTCATATTAACATGAAATATTCTGATGTATTCAGATGTAGTGAAACAGCAAACACTAGACTCAAAGTTCCAGAATTCCAGATAGCGTCACCACTCAGATCAACTGATTAAGTTGCAGAGATTTGGCTCGGCTAGCTAGCAATCTTATGAGATGCTGAGCACAATCACACTGACAGTGGTGTTGGCATGAAATTTGAAGGATTGGAAGCTGACCTGCTTGATCAGTATACAGATGAGGGGTGAGAGACCTTGACATAATAAAAGACTAAACTGCTCCAACATGGTGCCACTATCAGCAGGCAGTATTGGGTAATAAATGAAACCCTTAGCCAAAGTGAAGTGCATTCAAATGGATGTGTTTATATACAAACAAACAATGGGGATTTTTTATTTTATTTTATTGGTCAACGTTTTATAAAGCCAATAAATTTTCCCCCCATTGTGACGTCATGTACGTAAGAAGAGAGCCTCCTCCTCACTTGTTGGTCAGCTGTGCAGGTCTTTGGTGGGCGTGGCTCTGCAGTAGCTMATTTACATAGACAATGAAACAGTGTAATTTGAAAGTGAGTCTCAGGTATGAAAAATTTGCATAATCTGTGGGGTCTTTCAACTGGGGCATTAACACTCACAAATACACGCACATGTACACACTCTTTAGTGTGTCCTCTACCTCTGAGTACCTATGTTAACTTAGGTTAGTAAAATATAAGACCTTTAAATTTAGAATGAAATCATAAGATAAAGGTTTTTGAAGCATTAAGAATCACACACTGATTCTAAATTTCGACAAGCACAGTTGGTCAGGGTGGGATTTGTTCAAAAGTCACTTCAAAAGTGTAGTTTTCAGAATCCAGGGTCAGCACGACTCTGTCAGCACTCAGGAGGTGCTAGACCAGAGGGCAAAATCAGATAAGCAGCCAGAGAGAAGTAAAAAAGAAGAGAGAGAGATGATTTGATGCCCTCTGTACAGCCGTTTTTGATAGAAGCTTTAAACTGTCCTTCTTCTCACACTGAGAAGGGATAGAAGGGAGGAAAAGGTCCCCCCTGCATTTTCTCAGGAGATCCACACATCTAACATGCCCCATTCCAGCAAGGAACGATGAGCTGACAATGAGTTCGCACCACCTGCTCCCGACCTTTACTGAGAGAGAGACAGGCCCCCGGCCTATTTTTAAAGAGACAAAGCTTGCCCTGGGTGACAGCTCCAGCCCAGACGCGCCTTTCCCCATGTGGGAGATCCATAATCATCACCGAGAACAAGCCAGAGAGAGAGCAAAAGAGACAGAGAGAAACCGAGAGAGCTCGGTTCCCGAGGCCGAGCCTGGGACAGTGCTATGGGGAATGATGAACTATCAGTATGGCAGAATGAGACTTCCACATACTAGTATGAACACAGGGCTTCTTCTCCTTACTCACTCTAATGGACTGCTCCCACTCAGCACTCCATCTTACTGAGGAGAGCTCGCTCGCTTTCACACCACTCGCACACAGGGAAGTCTCCAGAAAAGGAAAAGATTAAATGTGTATGTTTAGCCCTCCCACTGCTGCGTGTCACAGCATATAACAATAGGAATAATTTCAGGGTAAAGAATAAACGAAAAGTTATAAAAGATTTTAAATGAAGATTTATGTTGTTAGCATAGAACGAAAGTGTGCAATAAAGCGTTTTACTCACCAGGAAAAGAATTACATTTCATTAAAATTACTCCGTGAAATCCATCACGGATTACAGAAGCTAATGCAGGCTTGTACTGCTGTAACATATTCCTCTCAAATTTCAGGAGAACCCTGAACTGTCACGCTGAAATATAGAAACTGGGTAAACACAAACTCTCCACCATCATTCATATTAATTATTCGTTTTTCTGACACCTCGCCCATTCCTGCCAGTCCAAACCCTCTCTTACCTGTGTTAACTCTGTCGCTTCTTCTGCCAAACCCTGGCGATGTAAATAAAGCTGACAGGTGACTCCTGTTAGAGGAGCCTGTGTGTGTGTGTGTGTGTGTGTGTGTGTTTGTGTGTGCATGCCTGCGCACATGTGTGTGAGACAGAGAAGGCAGGGTGCGTCGATGAGTGGGTGTCTGAGTTTTACATGGATGCCATGCACTTGGCAGCACAGGGGTTGCTTGGTTTTCTTTTCCAAACTGACATCAGTCCTAAACGCTGATAGACACCTGGCACGACACGGAGGTGACACGTTATTTAAACACGCGCAAACGCCGCGCTTTCCTCCTATTTAGGTGAACATAATGCCAACTGAGTGATGACAAGCATCACCTGGTAGCTACAGTTCTGTACAGATATCTCATGTGGAGATGATAGAAAAGTGCCACTGAGATTCAAATCAGGTCAAAAAGAATTGCACAGGATATCAGGATGTGTTTTTTTTTTTTTTTTCATAAGCAAAATGCTAAGGATGAAATTTTTGTTTTGTTTATCTCCATAAAAGGAATTTTTAATAGTACAGACTTACCGGACATAATGACATAATGTTTCTGTTTATCACATATTCCAGTCAGAAGAAAAATGTTTATAAAGGTATATATATATATATATATATATGGATATACTGTATATCTGAAGAAACATGAAAATCTAAGTAAATTTAAATATTCCATTCAGTTCACTTAAAATACTCCAGTGTGCTATTTTGTCCAAAATTAAACTTGGCTAAAATAAGTTGACAAAATTTTCCAATTATTCAATTATTATTCAAATATTAATCAAATATCATAAAGTATTTAAATATTTCAACTTTGTGCTCTATCATCCTAGCGTATGCATGTGTATGTGCGTGTGCATCATGGGTAATTTGACAGTTTTTTTTTTTAAATCTAACTAAACGGTAACCATCAATTTGATCAAAGCATGACATTCACTAGATAGAGCATCTGGGTCCCTTCTTGTTATAAGAGGTAAAAGCTGTTGACCACCAGGGGGCCCATGAATTGTACATACCTAAAAAAATAAAAATAAATAAAAAAATTATATATACAGTATATATAGCATTTTAAAGAAAAAGCAGGTGATGTTTTTCGTATTTTCATGGGTCACACAACTGCGGTGAGAAAGAGAAAGTGCAGTTTAAGAAATTAAATTAGGTAACTGATGTAACTAATGTCTGAAGATCAAGAAGCGCCGATTAAGAAATTTCCGTATCTGTCTGGGGTGAAAAAGTGAAAAACAGAAAAACAAAAAATAGCAGAAGAAGACAAACCCAAACCTAGTATTCAATTAAACAATTTGTCTGCTTTCTGGCTTCAATATTTTAACATCATTGAAATGGAAAAAGTTAGTGGCTAGCTACCTTGACAGCTAGTAGCTAGAGGAAGAAGTCTTACACTTATACAGTGGTTATAGGAACTCTTAGCTCTTTTTGTCAGAAGAAAATCCATTCATTTTCATTTATTTTCTGCTTCTAACAATGGACATCATCACAAGGCAGCTTTACAGAAATCTGGCTATGATTTAATTTGACCACGCTAACAGCCTAATAGGGTAATGGCTAATTTTTTGTCCCTGAATTACTCGTAACTTAGGGTCCACAAAAAGCCCTGGAAAGCACACGTCCCTAGCAAAAACAGCCTGACCATTTTCAAGACATGCTTTTTAAACTCCTAATTTTTCCTAATGTAAAGTTTGAGGAACATCTAGTCAAGCTAATCTTTTTCTTAATAGCAAGTGGCAAGTCACTCACACACGTAATTTGTTTCTTGTCTTTGTAACTGGAATGTAGTGATGTTCCCGTGGTATTGGTACTGTGCTAGTCCAATTTTTGACAGTACCTATTAGTACTTATTTGCTGATACAATACATATACCACACTAATATACTGTAAATGGTTCTACCATACATACTTTGATACAGCAGTGCATATATCATGTTTTACTGTACCATGTACCATAATATGGTACTATGAAACAAGTACCAGGACAATGATAAAAAATGTTAAACATGTGTATGTACCATAATGGCAATATTTATGTACAGTAGTATGGAACCACTATATGTACAGTATGTATCATTAATTAAATACCACAGTGTGTGTATGTGTTAAAACTCGGACGGTATTCAATATGGTACTTCCTTGTCTATTCCATACCAGTAGTATGTACGGTACTAACATATCTCATATGCTCCAGTATGCACAAACAAACCATATTGGATACCTTCTGAACTTTGGTAGCCACAGTGGTACACAATACGTACTGTACCATGAGAAGAAATGTCATTGCTCTAAGATTGGGCCATGCAATAAAACAAGCCTATTACTCGGATTTTTATTTACTCCAGTACAACACACCTAATTTGCATAAAATTGAAAAAAGAAAAGAAAAAGTAATTAGCAGTCATTTAAATTGTGGCTCTATATCATGTAAGTTTGTCAGTTTGTGTTGTTATTTGTGAACATAAGCTTGGAAAGTAAATATACAATGCAAAAGCATTCTACATTGCTTTTGTGGAAAATAATTGTTTTCTGAAAAAATGAGATTAAATTTCGCCATAAGCAGAAAATACTATTTTTGGCTGTTTGACATTATTCAGTTGAAACTGTATGGTATATAATGGTTTTTCCTCGACTGACACACATACTGTATTATGAACAAAGAACAAATAGACTAACATGATTTTTAAGGAACACATTCCCTCAACTTTTTAATGACCTATAACGATGATGATGACCTCCCCCCATAAAATAAAAAAATAAAAAATAATCTTCCCAACTGTGTTTGACTGATGAAAGTTAGTAACTGCGTAAGTATCTATCCAATAACAGAAACGTCAATCTCCGGATAAGAACGTCTGCCAAATGCTATATTGGTACTTTTAGTATTATTATATTATATTAAATCTATTATATTAAATATCTATTTCTCGGTCTTTATAAGCATAATTGTAAAGCCGACATCCTTGCAGGCGGATTAATTGAGAAGCCAAGACCAGCTGCACTGGCAGCACCAATGTGTTCAGCAGAAAGATAAGAGATGGCATCCTCTGGTGATGTACGTTTTAATGGTTACTAAGGCGTCAGCAGTGACTGGGCTTTCTGCAGAAGTAAGTATGTAAAAGGAGCATGTAATAGTATGCTAACAAGCATATTTTGTGCTGCTTTCAGAAGTTAAGGGCAAATGCAAACTGTGTATACATGTAGACCTGACACAAACACAACCCCTCTCAATTCTGACCCATATTATTTCCATATAGGTCAATATTTTTAGGTACAAATAAGCCTTTGCATAGACCTAGAAAACCTTGCATATCTGTTTGTGAGTACACACAATCATTCTCACACACACAGACACACAGACACACACACACAACACACACTGATCGACGCATAGCACTAGTGCATGCGAGCACACACACACACACACGCACACACACACACACACACACACACACACACACACACACACACACACACACACACAGACTGGCACAATCCTTCTTTTAGCCCCTGTGCTCTGATGAAAAAAAAAAAAAGAACACTAACAAAAAGAGCTCTCTTCCACATTCCCCCATAAAGACGCTCTTCATACTGTAGGTAGGCTCTTCACATGTCTGCTCCTCCTCTCCTCTTCTGGCACATTACAATTAGCCCGGGATTCTCCTTCAGGGCAAAAATGTGTTGCTGTCAGATACGTGGGATCCATTTTACTCTAATGTCATTATTGCAGAATGGGGAAGAGCTCTCCATGGCCTCGTCTGGAACAGATTAAGGGCGCTCTTTCGCCCACAAGACGTCTCTCACCTTTGGCACCTTCCTCTGGATCCCGCCTAAGCTGCACTCTGCCAGCAATAACGTGCCCCATTTGTTTTCTCTCTCGCTCTCTCTCCCCTTTCCACCGCGCAGCCAATCGATTGGCTGCAAGGGGGTCAGCTGTGTTTGAGTGATTGTTCTAATGTTCGGGGCCAGCAACTCCATCAAAGGGGCCAATAAAGTGAAGACCGCTTTGACCCCCCCTCCTTCTGCGGTAGCCACGGTGACATGCTTGTGCAAACACGGCCAGCCGTTTGGCGCGTCACATGTCTTGCCAACGGGGGAAGTAGAGAGAGAGAGAGAGAGAGAGAGAGGGCGCTGGCTCACATGCCAGATTATACATCTGGCCTCTGCTTGCCAAGAGGGAATCCATCACATTTCTGCCACCTTTTCTATCCCTTTCTATCCTTCTTTTTCACCCGCTCTTTTCATTCCCTACTGTCTTTCGTTCTTTGAGACTAAATATCCTCATCATCCCTTTTTTGCAATACATGCTTGACATCAAAGTGGCAGGGAATATTAATTCTGGGCTAAACTATCCCTTCAGAGCACAGGGATCAAACTGGGGCTAAGATCATGCTTTGTTCTTTTCTGAAAGATAAGAGGAAAAATGAGAGAGAGTGAGTGAGAGAGACAGAGAGAGAGAGAGAGATATGCAGCAGAACTGAAGATTTATCCATAAACAAAATAGATGAAAATACTGAAAATGAAAAAAGTAGTAAACTATTAAAAGTAGTTTAGTAAAAAGGGATATCTGTAGATTTTGACAGCTATCACATCATAGTTAATCTACATATTAATCGACAGAACCAATAACATACCTATCCCACAAATGAAAGAGGAGAAACCTGTATTTAAAGATTCCAAATTCACTGACAAAGCCCCTGTCTACCTCTACATTTATAACATATTTATATAACATTTATAATCTATTAAAGAAAAAAAGTGACTAACAAATTATAAAAATGTAAACTTTACAATGGGAAATGAGTCCAATTTTTTTTTTTTTTTTGCTTCATTCCGATCAGTCTCTGTGTGAGGTAACAGTCCATTGTGTTATGACATAAACATGAGCCTCGTCATCGTATCTTAACTCGGATCATCTCTGTCTGCTGACATCTCTACAGAGTGTGTAAGAACTCTTCTCTGTTTTGATGATATGCCGGTGCAATAACATCTCTAACAATTGGAGTATCATCTCATTACCAGCCAAATTTCACTCTGGCACGTAGCTGAGCAAAGACTTGATCAAATCCGGACTGTCATGAATTCCCCTCTGAGCAGAGCACAGTGAGAACTGCTTGTGATTATCTTTGATCCTCCACATGTTTTTTTGGGGGTTTGTTGGTTTTGACACATGCTACTGTATTGCTTTTGGTCCTGTCTCCACCACTATCTTGTCAATGGTCTTGTGCTCACTGTTACCTATTTGCTGAAAGTCCTAAATGGTTCGTCTATCTATTTAATACCGGCTGATTTTTATCTATCATTAGCAATAGGTATTATCATGCTTTTTCTGCAAAGTCTAAGCCATTTGACATCCATGTTTTATGGTTCTGACCCTTGCCTGGTTTTGTGTAATGATTATGGATTATTCTAGGTTAAACCTGTCTACTTGCGTTTCAGTCTGTCTACTACTGCCACTGTCTGTTACAATTTACATCAATTTGTGTTCGATTCCTGGTCAGGGACCTGGCTATGGTGACAAAAATCATCATCATCATCATCATCATCATCATCATCATCATCATCATCATCATCATCATCAGTAACAAAAATGGATTGCACTATGATCATGTTAAAGATGTATTTAAATAAAAATAGAAAATATTTGAAAGTCATATTTGCAAGATTATGTTGGAGTCACTTGTTCAACGTTATCCCGATGTCATGTAGTCAACGTTGGTCCAATGGCCTTACATCAAAATTATACTTAACTTTTAAAGACAACCTCATACCAACCAGATTGGCATCCATAATGCCACTACGAGATTTTAACATCGCCGCATGAACGTCGACACAACATTCTGCAAACTAAAACTGCCTGCTGGGAAGACTGAATTACAGTGAACTACTGGACTAAACCGAGCCCTCGTTTTTATAGAACTAAGCGAGAATGACATCTGATGTGTTTTCCTAGGCCACTTCATGCATATCAGATGTGGCATAGGCATTTCAGTAAAAGGAAGTCCTTCAGCAAAGGTTAATTCAAAACCATCCTCAATAGAAAAGAGCTAATGTGTAAAGTATAAAGGAAAACGTAATATTCGTGTTAAGTAGACGCTACAATAATATTCTCATGGAGTTAAGGGACAGCGAGACGCTTTCAGTGACCTGGGGCTAGTGCTCGTTTCCCTCCAGAGCATTTTGTTACCGCGCTGGCTAAACATTTATGACCGCAGCTGTAAGTATACAAAAGCTCAAATGAAACTAAACACTATTAGGGATCTACTCGCGGGGTAGAAAGTAATACAAAGCTCCGGTTTACATGTACTGGGGCCCAGTGATGATGAAGGGAATTACACTAAAACAGTTCAGGAGCAAACACAATATATCAAGAGTGACTGAATCAAGAATGTAGAGGCTGAGAGAAGGAAAGTGACATTTTCCCATCTAATTCGGGTCTCAGTTTGTTTTTGTCAGCTTGTCAAATGTAAAAGCGGTGATAAATTTCATCATCATTATCTGTTTACACTGCTCACATCTCTGTCTCCCTGATGTCAGTCAGTTTAATGGTTTTTACACACACACTGATCGACGCATAGCACTAGTGCATGCGAGCACACACACACACACACGCACACACACACACACACACACACACACACGCACACACACACACACACACACACACAC
>QMIH01000709.1:112442-123352 GCA_003987875.1 Clarias batrachus | reverse complement strand
CACACACACACACACACACACACACACACACACGTACACACACACACATGCACACGCGCACACACACACACATCGATGTAACCATAGCAGAAGTGACAGATATAAAAAGTGAGTCCAAATTGACGTGTAAATAACTGACTGAATGTATGAGTGCAGAAAAATGGAGAGCACTTCATCCAGAGTTATGGCCTTGAAAGGGAAATACAGGTTACCATGGAGAGGTAGTGCAGTGAGGGAAAAGAGTGAGAGAGATCCCCGTCAGCAGGATTGTTAACAGACATATTTCATAAATTGATCTGGCTCATACAAAAGTGGGAAAGTGAGCACAGAGCCTAACCTTGACTATCTCTCAAGCACAGCAGCCATAAATAAATAAAACCAAGGGCCTTTGACAGAAACTGCCCACAGTTCTATTTTACGTCTCATCCTCTCTCTCTCTCTCTCTCTCTCTCTCTCACACACACACACACGCACACACACGCACACGCACACGCACACGCACACACACACACACACACACACACACACACACACACACTTTGTTCGGAATGTTTGTGAGCAATCTGGCCATTCATCATAGGTTGCTATAGTCCACCCCTTGTCTCCCCCTCAAAAGTATCCATTTTGTCCCTCCTTGCTTTCACCCTCTTTGAAGATTCGGAAAGCTGGAAAGTTCAGCTTACTTCTCAGGAGGTCAGAAAATGAGTTTTTTCTTTGTATTAAACTTTTTAATTAAACTTTTTTTTTTATTTTTAACTTTATTACACTGCCATATTTTCCACCATATAGATTATTTTGTCACTCACACTTTTCCAGTTATCAAAAATTTTGAACGCCATATTACAGTGTACAGTAATCCAGAACGCAATGCAGCTGCATGAGAAAAGTCTACAGGTGAGAAAGTAGCTCGGTGGTTGAGGCGTTGGACTACAGTTCGGAAGGTCCCAGCTTCACACCCCACGGCCACCAAGTTACCAAGGAATTGGGCCCTTGAACAAGGCCCTTAACACTCAGATGTATAATGAGATATATATATATATATTTTTCTTAAGTAAGTTGCTCTGGATAAGGGCATCAGCCAAACACTGCAAATGTAAATGTTGCACTATTGGTAGGTAGTTGAACAGGATTGTGGGTAATGTAGGAAATTATTAATCAAAATAGAAACTCACCGGGTGAAGCAGGTTTAAACACCAGCACCAACAAGAACAATAATCATTACATGATAAATTTGGACACGATTGTACATTGAATATTTGCAATAAATTGTGGATGGATTAGAAGAGAGAAAATAAAACAAACACCTTGTATAAAGGGTGAAGTCGGAAACACATTTTGGCAATGTTCTCTTTACACTCAGAGGAAACCAACCAACCAACTAACCAAAAAAGCAAACAGATTATTTCAACCTGCAAGTGTTTATCCTAACAGGACAATGAGGCATCTAAACGTGCCTGAAGAGAATATCTCCGGCTAAGTTCTGCCAAGGTTAACATGACCGAGCATACAAGGCAAGACATGCATCAGCTAAAGTGGTTTAGTCTGCCCTAATAATACCAGCATACTCGACAGTAAGCGCTGAGGTCAGGCCTTTAAACAGAGCAGAAATCCATCCTGCCTTTAGACAGCCTCTGGACACTCCGATTTTCCTTTTTTTTTTTTTTTTTTTTTTGCTGCATGCTGTTAAATTAGCAAGTTGGTGGATCCTGCCCGTGTCAGCAAGCTGAACTGAATGACCAAATGTCACGGTGCTACAATGGCAGAGAGGACTCATCAGCCAGCCCTGTATCACTACATGGCAGCCACACAGGAAGATAATAGATTAATTTCATGAGAGTCAGAGCCCTAGAGCACAATATCTTTTCTCTCTCTCTTTTTTTTTGTCCTGTTCTCATTCTTGGAGCTGTAGAACAGTAAGAGGTTTTTGGGGAAGGGAAAAAGAGCCCATTCAGTTAAACCTGGACAGACAGAGAGGGCACAGCAACCTCGACCACGAAAGAAGACAGGACATATTTGTCATATTGAAAAAAAGCCCCCGTGTCTAAAATTAAAAAACAGCATTTTAATTTTAAGTTAGTAATTAAGAGCACTGACCACTGTGCCATATTTTCAGCCCATACTGTCCTTTAGCTCCTTAAAGGATTCATATCATTTTGAATAAATGTGCTGTCTAACCTGTCTAATTCAGTACAAACTATTTTTATAAATATATTTTTGTTGCTGTTCCACAGCAGCTCCAGGTTCCCCGTGTTTATCCTGTTTCACGTGTGTCAGTGTGGGTTTCCTCGTTGGTCTCCAGTTTTCTCCCAGCTTCTAAATCATGTAAGCATCAATATGTGTGTGCATGTGTGTGTGTGTGTGTGTGTGGGTGTGCATTGTGCCTTGCATTGAATTGGAATCCATTCAGGATACATTCCCTCATCCCCCCCCCAGTATTCCTAGGATAGGTTCCTAACCAGGATGAAAATTTTTAGTCTTTCCTTTTCTTTTCATTAATTCAGAAACTCCTAGCTAAGAATAGCAACTGTCTCTCTAAAATACTGCTGTGTACAAAGATGGCTGCTGCTTCTGCAGTAATGTACCGAAGCGCCTGCTAGGTCATTTTCTGGGTGTCCATGCCACACAGTCAGTCTACATTTCAGTAGGGTCTTTTCAGTCTATTATGGAGACCAAGAATGTTCCAGCCTCTGACGCTTTTAAACTGTAAGAACAGAACAAAGAATCCATTGGGTCATTCCGCCCAATTGAGACGTCCAAGAAAACCTTGCATTATTATGCAGCCATGAAGCTTTTCTGGTGTTCACAAGATCACACGCATAGCTGACATTACTGCTCCATAATGCTCGGCATAAAACGCGTGGCTGGAATTCTTCACCTCCTACAGCGGGATGCCACCCTGACCAGAGCAATTTACATGTGTGATGTCACCTCTCCATAGAAGGGCATGGAATTGCTGGACGTGGTCATTATGTGTTCCATCAATGTCGTCTATACACTGCCTGTAGGCCATGTAGTTTCTCGGGTCGGACAAAGCAAATACGTGAACGGGATGCTAATAGCTGGGGCTGCTTTTTTATTGCGTATCATACATTTATTTATTTATTTATTTATTTATTTTTTAGAAAACCTGCTGCTCAGGCGTATTCGGAATGCACGGCAATTTCGACGAAATCTACTCGCAGCAATGATGTGACAATCATGACACTTAGTGCCAGAGGCTTTTAGGGATCTTTGAGGTGCTGGCTCTTCATCTAAAGCACAGCTTTCCCATGTTTGCCTGTGAATGTTAACTAGATGGTCAGGGTGCTGTCTAAGGACGGCTTGGGCCTTCGCAAAGGGGCACCCTGCAATTGACACAGTCAGGAGGCAAAAGAAAGAGCAAAACAAAAGTCTATTCACAGCTGAATCCTCTTATGAACTCGCCCATCCCCCTGCTTTAAATCAAGAGGGAAAGAGAGAAAGGAAAGAGAATGAAGGGGAGAGAGAGAGAGAGAGAGAGAAGAAATTGGAAGTCTGAATGAAAGCATCAGCGCAATGGAATAAGCAAAGTGAGTGACAGGTAACTTTTCAGATGCCTTCTTTACCTTATTTATTTCATTTTCACTTCTGCTTGATTCCACGTTCTGATTCCACCGTTACAGCTTGTGAAGCGATTTGCAATTAAGTGTTCACCCACATGGTGAGCACCAATGGTCTCTTGCTAGATGGAACTACTGTAGCGGCACTTTCACAGCTATTACCAAAGATTAAGGTGAATACAGACGACATTAAACTAATACCCTGATGACCTGCTTATTCTATTTTGCAGTAGAAACAATTGAATCTCTTGCTGTGCATGAAAGTGTACACATGTCCAGACCACACTGTAGGGCACCGTATGAGTAGACATCAACATACCGGGTCTCATGTGCAGGCATATTTCAATATATACGGTTTAAGACCTTGCACATGCATTTAATCTCTTAAGACAGTAAAATTAGGTGTATAATTGACTCCCACGGTCAGGTTAGTTTAGTAACCCATTTTCTGTCTCGTCTCATGATTAGCCCCATCACCTGAGGATGAGAAGTCAGTGCACCATTATTGTTCTTTAACAGCCCATAAATCTGCATGGAGATGTTTGCAATAGGAGGGATTTGGGTCAAAGGTCACCTTAAGCTATCTTTCGGCCCCCTCTCGCCAGATGGCACCTCCAACTTTCCCAGAGTGTCCAAGAGCAACAGCCAGCTTGCGAGCTTCTCTCCTGCTTCAGGGGACGTTCCCTTGTGACTCACAGTGTAAACAAAGATTTCTGTCCTTTTTCTTTGGTTCCATTACGTGTAAACAGGAAAAGAAACCAAACTCCAGTACGTGTAAGTAGTGCAGTGTTTCACCAGGGGACCGCCTGTAGGTGCCTGCTGTCAGTCCAACCAACAGCAGACATATTTCAAACTGTATTTAACACTGAAACCTCACTGTGCCTTGAATATGTGGAATTAATATAAGCTGCTCCCCCCCCCCAAACCCCCGCCCCGTTTTGCTCTTTTCTGTAATTTGCCCTGCTTGATGACATATTTGCAAGCTAAATGGGTTTTGCAAAGATGTTTAATTTCTAAGATTGTATTTCAAAGCTGAATTAGTCCCATTTATACTGGATTGAAGTGATATTAATGGAGATCATAATGAAATAATCCATGCAAATCATCATATGAATATTGATAGGACCCCCACCATTTGATGTAAATGTAAAAGATTGGAAGAGGGAGTACACTTGAACACACTGTAACTAATTAAAGCGGTTTAGATGTGTGTAAACAACAGTGCATTTGTACGTGCACCTAAATCGGTGTATATTGTTGTATTATTAGTCCTAATTGGACATACAGTTTGTTCTTGGCATAATCCATACTGAAATGGTTTGCCTGTACACTTACCAAGCAAGAATTGGTTAAATGCTGGATTATGATAAATGAACAAAACTTTGCATCTAAGAAGAGGATTTTGATCTTGTGAGATGCGGCAGGATGATTTACACAGTAAAATAGAAGAACCGTGACATATAGACCACTGCAAAATTATAATTTTATCAACTCTAGACCACATTTCTCCCAAATTGCAAATTTAAATATTGTTATTTAAAGCATTTATTTAAAAAAGATCGAAATAAAAAAAATAATAAATGATGCTGTGTTTTCAGGATGGAAATGAATGATGGAATGATGGAAAGAAAGCACCAGTCTCCACCACTCTTTCACATTACTGTTGAGTAACTTTACTGTATAGTATGTCACTGAAAAAATTCAAGAAACCCCGCTTTGGTTGATGACATTTTACCATCCATCATCTGCCTGATCACATTCCAGATGTTTTCAAAATGGTTTAGATCTAGAGATTGGGCTGGCCATGACAGGGTCTTGGTCTTGTGGTCCTCCATTGTATGATGTCCTTATTCCAGTTCCCTGCAGTCCAATTCCGGTGGTATTTTACAAACTTCATCTTGGCTCTTCTTTGCGTCTCATCGATGAAGGGCTTTGTCTGCTTTTGCACGAGCTGTGCCCCATCTCTAGGAGCCTGTTTTAAACTGTCCTCACCGAACACTTCACCCTAGCTTCATTCAGCCACTGTATTTGCAGGTCACTTGATGTCATACAGTTGTTGAGTGACATTCGAATGAGTTTTTCGCTCATCCATGTCAGTAGAGATTCATTTTAGCCTCTTCCCAGTCTGTAATTTTGTTGTGCCCAGTGTCTGCTCCTTGACCTTCTTCTTATGTCGTGCCGTCTTTGAAATTTTGAAACATGATGCTCACTGTATCTCTGTACCAGGACGGCTATTGTTTTACTCATTCAAAACTCTTTTGTCATGGTCAGCAGTTATTTTAAAAAAATTCAAATTAGCTTTGAGGCACTACTAGCAAGAGGACGGCTAGGATCACAGCAGTGGTTTTTATACTTTTCCTCATTAAATAATATTTGATTCATGGTGATCACCTAATCAGTACATCAGACTGCAGAATAAAACATGCTTGTGTTCAAATTAAACAGACATTCTAACAGAATATTGCCAACTTGGCCAACAAACTTCCCAGATACCAATCTGAATATGCAGAGACGGGATGTACCGGACAAACGGGGTTGATCACCCTTCAACCCACAGCACAAAAAGTATCCTCTGCCAATGTCCTGGTGCCTGACACCATGGCATACCCCAGAGGTCTTGCTCCGAGTAGCCAAGCTTGCCCAGACAGCACATGGGGGACATGCACTAAGCTAGTGTTAGTTTAATCTTATTTGACTATCATTTGACACATCAAGAAATTTGTGCCAAATGCCTATTAGCAGTAATGCAGTAGGTTACCCTTTTGATTAACTCTCAAAGTGGCAACCATTAAATGGCATACAAATGCCAAATGACAAACTACACTATATTGCCAAAAGTATTCGCTCGCCTGCCTTCACATGCATATGAACTTGAGTAACATCCAATTCTTAATCCACATGATGTTGGCCCACCCTTTGCATGTACAACAGCTCCAACTCTTCTGGGAAGGCTTTCCACAAGGTGTAGGAGTGTGTTTATGGGAATTCTTGACCATTCTTCCAGAAGCACATTTGTGAGGTCAGACACTGATGTTGGACGAGAAGTCTGGCTTCTAGCCTGGCTCGCAGTCTCTGCTCTAATTCATCCCAAAGGTGTTCTAACGGGTTGAGATCAGGACTCTGTGCAGGGGCAGTTAAGTTCTTCCACCCCAAACTTGCTCATGTTTTTATGTGCACTGATGTGTAAAATGCTTTTATTTGGAGATTCAGGTCCATGATTCAAGATCAGCAATTTGGAGTGTGTATGTGTCAGGAGATGAAATGCCTGAAAGGTGTATGATTGTTATGTATGTCACTGCCATGGTGCTCGTTTAACATTTACTCAGCCCAGTCGTTTAGATTAGATTAGGTTATATTCAACTTTATTGTCATGTGCAAACTACAGGTACAGATCCATGGAAATGCAGTTAGCAGAATGGCATGCACGCTCGCAGTGAACACCTGAAAAAGCACTCACCAGGAGAAAAGCATGAAAAAAGGATTGAGAGTGGAGTTTTTCATGAATAAGCCTCTGCATTGGTCAAATAGCCTTGTTTGCATAGGTCCATGTGCAAGTAAAAAGAAAGCCTGACAACCTGTCAGCCTGGAAAGTAGCATTAAAACAATGATCTTTGTGATTTGAATAATGCATGCTTTATACAAAAATTGTGCTGTGGTTATAATGCCCAATTAATGCCATTTAATGTCATGAAAGACCAGTGAGTACTAGTCATGTAACAGACCACAGTGGATCAGTGATTTGTACAGATCCCTTCTCACGGTGTGGCACATGTGTGAACCATGGATGATTGTTATGGTTAATCAACATAAGGAAAAATAATATATTTATAGTTTTAATGCCAAACAAATATTGAATGTTTTATTTTATTAAAACATTTTTAATCTGCTTTTTTATGGTTCCATTCCTTAAACTAAATTACTGCCTCACTTTGAATAATAAAAAAAAAAATCTATTCGGATGCATGAGGTTTGTCGTTTGTATGTGTGACCTTAGTGACTACTTAAAGTAAATTGTGGCATCCTGGGATTAGCCGTGCATGTGCAGATTCTCCAAGGTTCTCAGTAAAACAACTAAATTTATTATAAAACTACACAGTGTACAGCACATTTCAATTGAAAAAAGAAAAGAGCTGTCTCACCAAATGTAGACTTTGTCTATTTTATTATTGTTTACTACTTTTAAAGTAAAAAAAAAAAAGTCATGTGTGAAGGCAAGAATGTATTTATTTATCTATTCATTTATTTAACCATTATATAATCTTAGCAACAATATTTTTCATATTTAAGGTTTCTTGGCAGCGTTTTGCTGAAATTAAGACAGTTTAGGTTTTTAAATGTGGTTAACTAGCGAATGTCTTCAGGACATTCTAATGATTTTATTAATTGATTTTCTAAAAATAATAACTTTCTTTAAATCTATTCAAATAAGACTGATTTAGAAAATCTGAATTCCTGCACATGAAGGCTATTGAGTCTATGTATAAAAAGATACAGCGATTTTATGGAGTCAGAGAATTATTTTTTTTTCTTTCCATATGGTATGTACGTACAACAACATAGTTACTCGAATTTTCCATTTGAACACCATGTTTATTGTTGAACACATCTTTTATTCCCTCCAGCCTTGAGCCAGGTCGCACATCTCTGTATGAGAACATTTTGGCCTTGATGAAACATACACAAGAAGACTAACTCTGAGATTCTGAAGAGAAAACAAACATCATATTCTGTCAGCTCTGGCAAAAAATACTAGATAAAATTCAGTCAAAAGGGATGGGGGCGGGGGGGGGATTTGGGGTGGGTTTTGGATTGTACTTCAAAAGGTAATTATCAGGAACAGTCATAAATATAATTCTAGTTTAAAACAAACAAACAAACAAACAGACAAATGAACGAACAAACACACAAACAAAACTTTCAGATTCAAATACATGCATTACTCTAACCAAAAAACATAATTTAGTCAAGAATTTTATACAATAATTATTTTTACTGATTTCAAACTAACAACGCGAACATCCCAGACAGTCTTTTGAGGTCGTATGGGTGAAATGTCTTGTAGTGAAGTTGAGAAATTAGGGGCCTTCTGGATTTAATCAATATCTCAGCCCTGGAGGTGAGATGTGCTGCCATGCAGACTGGCACATGCAATGTGTCTTACTCACTAGCCATAGAGGGAGAAAGAGAGAGACAAATCAGCCTCTTTACAAAGTGTACTTTGACCCAAAGGGGCTATTCACAATGTGTGAACAGCTGTACTGCAGAAAATTGAGAGTAATGAATGGAAAACTTGACAAAAATACAAAAATATAGCATATACTATATATATATATATATATATATATATATATATATATATATATACACACACAAACACACACACACATAAATACAATATATATATATTGGCCACCCAGCCGTATGTATTGCTATATTGTTATATTGTGGAAGGGTGGAAGGAAGGAGCCATGGCTGGGCCACAGTAAAAGTAGTGTCATTGCTGGGTGTGTATGAGGGGTTTCAGCCTTTGGCTCTCTCTGTGCATTTTAACACACCATAAATCACTCTCCCAGCCGTCGCATGTATTACGTGAATGATATATTTTATTTACACTACAGAGGAAAACACACATGGTCGTTATTAATCATCTCCCACCTTTAATAATGATACAACTTCCACTCATTCATCACATAACTTCTACGTCCAGCCTTAACGTGAGCACAGAAAGAAGGGAGGGAACGAGACAGACGAAGGAAAACAAACAACAAGGCTAACAAGCAACCTATTCCTGAGGTGACGGAACAAAGGGATTAAATAGGAGCATTTCTCTATCACAGATAGCACGATAATAAAATATAGATTGCTTACCGAGTGCCTCAGGTGTACTTTTATTGTTTGGAACAAAAGTGTGCCTGCTTGCTTTAATGACATTTTCAAAGCGGAAAAAAAAAAAAACTAAACAAAACATAAAAAAAAAACAGGTTTTCATTAACAAAGCATGAGAGCATGTCACTCTTTGCTTCCCTTTCAGAAATTATTAAATGATGATGTTATGAGATACCTACTCATCTTTTTTTTTTTTTTTTTTGTTAAATCAGACATATATACAGTTTCAGTCTGTGGCCGCATTAGTGTCAGAAGCCATCAGGAGTACACTCAAAGAATGATAGGATCTGTGTGAGACTTCCTCTGTAGTGTCTGAGAAAAAAAAAAAGTCTTCCATGCACGACTTGAGCACTACACAGGCCTACATGTAGGTTCTGTCGAAACCGATTTCTCCTGTTATAAGAGCTTAAGCGATGTATCTATCTTGCCGCAGACTTTGTAAATGATACTTAACATTACAGTGTGTTTGGACGGGTGCCAGATCACACAATACGGTGGGGAAAGAGGGCTGCGTAGTTTAGACGTATGCTTCATGGAAGTGAATGAGACAGAGGGGTGAGGAATGAGGAGAAGTTAAAGTATCTAATGTCTGATGTCTTTTATTATTATTTTTTCAAGCCTGGACTGGTTCGTGGAAGATTCTCAGGCTGCGGACAGTAAATAGAAAGATCTCCTGGGCTGTAGGTCATTCAGTGGTTGGGATTTTTTACATCACTGACCGTTCAACCGAGCTGAAGTCACCAGCCGGGTGGCCAAATAAAAGACAATGGGGCTATTTGATGCTAACAGCTTGAAGCCCTCCCTTCTCCCTTACATGAGCATTCTCCCACGAAACAAGCCCATGTTACAACACACTGATTTAAATGTTTGTGTTTTTCAACCCTTGTGTAACACGAAGTGTTTAGTATACATTGAGATTCTAGAAGCAAGCACCGCAGTGATTAATTGCACGCCATGCGCTCAGAAAAGGGCACTGAAAAGCACCTGGTCATACACAAAAACCAGAAACATAGCAGAACATGTTGGTGGAATAATGACAGAAATATAAAAACAACTCAGTCTCACAGAAAGGAAAATAAAAGTTCATATAACTTATGTGCAGCTCCTGAAATGCAAGAAATTCTGGCTCAAGGACATGACGTACATTACGCAGTCATCAATAAAATCACTCAAGTAACAGTAAGTACTTTGTATTGTGAAAAACAACTTGAATCGTTACTTTACATGTTTAAGACTGATGAAACTGATGTAAAAGTGTTCTTTCTGCTCTGTTCTTATCTTACGAAACTAGCTGAGCTATGCTGAGGGGAACATCCCCTCTGATAGCGCTAACTAAGCTAGCGAAATGCTGCTGTTTCAGGAGCTTATAAGAAGCAAAGTTATTCAGATTTCAAACAAAATAGTTAGCTAAGAGCAAGAATGCATTACCCATAGCATATATATATA
>QMIH01000709.1:99287-112423 GCA_003987875.1 Clarias batrachus | reverse complement strand
GATTTGCTGAAAATAAGATAGGTCACTGTATATTTCACAATCCGCTTCCCTGAATATATATATATTAACAATGGCAGTTTCATAAAAAGCTTACATGCTACAAAAACCTAACTGACAAACAAACTGACTAGCTTGTCTAGCATCCACAGCTAGCCTGAACACTTTTCTTGATATGTGAAATGCTGATATCTCCAGGGATTTTTCCAAGCAGAAATAACTAATTTACTAAATTAATATTATGCTGTTTATTCCTCTCAAACGTTTAAAACAGAAGGTAGTTGATCAATTCGGCCAAAAAATGCTTTATTTTGATAGCTCTGAATAAATATTGACAAAAATGTCTCTTTGTCTCTTCTTCTGCGATTAAGTATGTAAATGTTTTTTTTCCCTTTTTTCTGTAAGGCTGTGTTGGACGAAAATAGAAATAATGAAGAGAGAACTTGTGAAGCTTGTCATTATATTATGGATGCACTCTGTCATGACCTTCAAAGCATGCAGCTTTAATGAAGCAAACATGCAATCACATTAAAAAAGCAACTGTTCCCATTTTTCTGGGCAATCATGCAGTAATAAAGCATGATAGAAGCAATAGAAGTAAGATTTGCACAGATTCAACTAATGTCTATTAAGGAGGTTAACCGCTGTGCTTAGTGACAAACTGAGACTTCTTCTTCTTATAAAGGTGACGGCTTCTTTTATCGTCTTTCTCCTGAGATGGCTATAAGAACTGAGTTTATAAGGCGATGTAATGATTATGCCATAAACCTGATGATTCTCTTTATACAGAGAAATTGTATAGGGCATTGTGATTACTGTGGACTTTTTATCGAGACAATGTAATTCAGAAGTGCATTACTGTTTCAGATGCAGTTTACAGTACCATCAACGAATTACGAGTTATCAAACCGACATTAGACCATCCAGAAAAAATAAAGCAAACAAACAAACAAACAAACAAAAAAAAACGTGTTTTTTCATTGGTATTTTCTTTTTTCGTTTGAATTTACTCTGGATGCCCCTCCCCTTTGGACTGGCAGTGTGAGGTTTGTGGTTTGTGTGAGGCATAGAGTTTAAGGCTTTGCCCAAAGACCCCTCACTGTAGACTTGATGGTGGCACTGGTTGGAGCCCCAACCCTGTGACCAGCAACCCAGAGCCTCGACCACCAATCGCACCACTGCATTTTTTTTTCACAAGGATACTGTATATAAAACTGTTTATTTTCTAAATGGTGATAATCATTCTAATCGATTACGTGATGGCTTGATGGTAGTAAAAAAATTCCCCTATAAAAACATTTGTTCCTTTTAGAAAGTAAAGTAGGAAGATGTGTGTTTTTTGGCCATACCTTATGACAGGCTTGTTTTCCATTTCAAAAATGGAGAGTTCAATGTTCAATAAATACACGTGTTAACGATCATTCAGTGTGTGTGGTTTAAGAACTTGATCCTGTAACAGCTCTCTGTGCCGAATAAATAAAAAGAAACCCCATGAGAGCACCAAAGCATTCTGCCATCTGAATTTATAAAAGTAATCTAACACCAGGCGACACAGTGGTACAGCATTGTTGTCTCAGCGCACCGTGGTCCTTAGTTTTGATTCTAAGCTCCAGTTACCGTCTGTTTAGTTTTCACATGTTCTCCAAGTCCACATGGTTTCCTCCAGGTTATCTGGGCTCCTGCTATGGTATCTAAAAAAAAAAGTGTTGGTATGTCAGTTGGCTAAACTAAATGTGATACACTTGCAAATAATGTATGTGTGGTGCTCTGAAATCGCCAACCAGCCTTGAGTAGAGTAGAGTGTTCCCTTTATCCTGACCAGGAGAGAGCGATTACTAAATGAATGCCTAAAGAGTCACTGTGGGCGTTCCTTTTTTTAAAATAAATCTTATCATTTTGAAGCCGAAGAGTATTTGAAGAGTATTTTGGGAAAAAAAACAAACAAAAAAACAAAAACAAAGCTGACCCAAGATCTGAAGACCCAAACCACAAGATCAGAGATCCAAGAAACAACAAACGCAGCTGTAACCCAGCCAAAAAAAATTATGCCTTTTTTTTTATATTGTGATATTCGACCCTGTAAATCGTCTGTGATCACAATCTTCACAAATGCCCTGCACTCACAATAAATAACCATTAACATTATTATTTTCTATTTCGCCTTCTCATGTTCACTCCTCTTCCCATTTGCACAGATGATATATTAAAATTTGTGAGTTGATAATCCCATTAATATACCTCTTGTCTGTATTACATTTATTTTTCTCCTAATCTCCCTCTCCAACTTCCCCTCGTTCTCCTCTTGTCCCTTGGCTGACCCCAGCCCACAGATCCTCCTCTCCAGCCTGAGAGAAATTTAGATTGATACCAAATATAATGGCTGTTTGTGGGTTTCATAACAAGCTTCCCAATGGTATGATCAAGGGCGGCTTACGCTGACCGACCACGTCGGCTATCTATCCTGGCTGAGGGCAAGTTTAGGCCAAACTGGAGACCTCAAGATTTGGCCCTACAGAGCTGAATGAGTTTCTAATTCCCAATAGTTACTTTAGGTATGACCGATGACAAAATGATCAAGTATTTCATTCTCAGAATTGATGCTTGGACAGATGTCTGGGATGTCTGCAAAGAAGATGGCCGAACTCCCAAAACCCTCACCACCCAAGACTAATCCTGATGGGAATCCTTGTCATACATGCTGTAGTAATGGTTTATGGTTCTGCTCATGAGTGTCATCCTTATGGCTACACCAACCCAGATTTTCCCAACCTGTAAACCCATCAGTTCCACGGCTAAATCCAAATGAATCAATCCCAAACCCTCAGACAGGCACAGCGCCTCTGCCAATCATTCAAGTGGAGACGATGTGAATGCAGCAGGCTCAAATAATAAGTTCGTTTCTGTACATGTTCAGTACATAGAATCCTCTTTACATGCAGAAGGGTAGATAGATGGTGGAGGCCAGTTGTGCTAATCCCAGAGAGAAGAGTGGATATACAAATACAGCAATGAAAACGGTATGATCCTGTGTCTAATGAAATGTGTCAGCGGTAAAATCTATAGTCCATATTTCAGAAAAAATATTTGGTGAAAGTCACATATACCTCAAAATGATATAAACATCATGTCAACACATGCGTTATTATATGAGTGCTTAATGTTGACAGTTAGGGATGACAATCCTATCTCAAACTGATACATATAATTTCACCATTTATGTTTCTTTTCATTAACATAAACATAGTAGTTGTGGCTCTGGGTACACAGCATGATTTGTTTTCATTGTGTAAGTCTCTAGCTTGTTTCGTCGAGCGAGGAATTTGCCCGAGCTGAGGGAAACATTTGCTCTTGTTAACTCCTCTAGAGGCTGGTGCAGGGGACATGTCAGCAAGTGAGGGCTGGACAATAAAAGTGAGCCATTGGCTGCGTAAGTGAAAAGTTTAATGTGGCTTTCACTTTGGCGCATAATGTGTCGCGACCGATGAAGCATTTCCCATGGTTCATAGGGCTCTCTGTCAGCGGTGATGTAAAAAGGCCTAGAGGCAAAGACCTGCGTCTGGCCTTTTCAACTGCTGCCACGCAGTTTTAATTTGCGCCTCGGTGGAGAATCAGGAAGGGGGGGCTGAGGGAAAGAAGGAATGAAAAAGGAATGTGTCTAATGAGCGAATGTGTTTTAGCCAAGAGAAGAGAGAGGAATTCAACTAAAAGCGCCAAAGGAATTTGGAGAATTTTTGATGAATAAGAAACCAGAAATTGGCTTTTAGCAATAGGAAGTGATAAACGAAGGAAGAAGTGGAAATGTGTGCAACATTTCACATACCTAATATTATACAGATCATTATATTTGAATAATTAATAAATACTAGACCTTTTGTTCAAATTTAATAATGTGATACTAATAACATGTCTACATTCTTGTAAAATGAGTGTGTGCTTGTGTACAAAAAGATCCTTTTTTTTTGTTACTGTTTGTTTGACTTTGTATAAAAGACGGCTATTACTGGAATTCTTGAAAAACCACACGATATTTGCTGAAAGTTTCACTCACATTTAAATCAGCTTATCGAATGTCCGAGATACATATATAACCTGAATAAAGGGCTTTATTAAAGGATTTTGTGCCGAATCATAAAAAAAAGAAAAAAAAAGTGGTTTGACTGAGCCACTTCCTGGATGGAGAGATCAAATAGTGAAGTGGAGCAAAGAGTAATTGTGATTGAAGGTCTAATCACACATCCACCGTTTCTATTTAAGGTCAAATATGTATAAAGATCAAACAGTGAGAGAAAGCAGAAAGAGAGAGGGAGAGACCTCAGGGTTTTGCTAACTTTACGCTTCATGCAGTTATAACTGTTTGACTTAATTACTGCTTGCTTTCTTGACCTGATCAAATGTAATTCAATGTACAGCAATTTACTCGTACCTGAAACGTTCCAGAAAAAGAAATTCTTGACAAATTGGACATCATTACTGTACTGCATTATTTTGGACGACTTATGCTTTATGCATAAGATTTTGACACAGAAGCCATACTCTTAGATGTTTCTATATTTTGCACCTCGTCTTGGATTGGCACCGCCTGTGCTTGTTTAACACTAATGTAATGTAATGTTATGTTGCCCCCCCACCTTCTCTCTCTCTCTCTCTCTCTTTCTCTCTCTCTCTCTCTCTCTCTCTCTCTCTCTCTCAGGTGTGAAGCCACCCCATACTTCAGCCCCACTGCATGGAGGAAATGAGGGGGAAAATGATGATCTTCCTTCCAGGCCTGCATTTTTTTTCCCCTCCACTGCTTTTCCTTCGTTCCTTGGAAGGGATTTCTGTCTGCCAAGAAACAGGGCTCTCCAGCCAGGATGACAGAAAATCGAGGCTGTGGTCGGTGAAATCCTCCTGTGCATTGGGGCCTCTGTCTCTAAACACAGGGTCAGGTGTCAGCCCTGAGCTGCCTGCCAGAACATAGTGTGCTTTAAAAAAATCGGCCTGCCATTGTTTCTCTGTCAGTGTCAATCCAATTATGTTGCACGCAAAGCGGTGGCAAAACAAGCAGAGATGTATCGATCCGAGCCGGCCCTCACCTGTGGTTAAACTTGCGGGATGGAGAGAGGATTGAGAGGTTAGTGTGTACATCATATTGAATGGCTTAGAAGACTGCTGAGAGTTACTACTGAATGCATGTTATTGTAATAAATAATGTGTAATTTATCATAAAGAACAGGAAGTGCCAGTAGACTGTGCAGTACTTCTATTTAATAAGCATACATCATGCATCATAAATAAAGTCAGGCCAAATTAATTACTCAACATCTCCATAATAAGCAATTTGGCGTATTAGATAGATGCTAATATTTGTGATTATGATATGTATCGGAGAAACTGCTCAACTGGAACACATTTCTGTCGGTTAAATGCAAAGACAGATCTGTGCCATCCTTACGTAGACATCACTTATGTGCGTCAGTTTTAAAATAAATGAATAAAATAAAAAAATGAAAATAATAAATAATAAACAAAAAGAACCTGATATAATGTACACTTAGACCGTCAGTAATTTTAGCATTAGGTGGCAGCATTAAAACAGAAAAGTAATTTCTACTATTGTAAGGCAATGCACAGAAAGTACAGGATTTTTTAATCTTGTGTCATCTATCTATCTTTCTGTTGTTTATGCAGCTTATTCTGTGTAGGGACGTGGAGGCTGCGACCTCCGGGCACAAGACAGTGGACACCTTGACTTGACTATCGCTGGACACAATCATACATTATGGGCAATCAAGAAATGGCCATCAGCATTATACTGCCTGGTTATGTAGTGTTTAGGAAACCAGATTACGCAGGGGAAACCCACCGAGCATGGAGAGAACAAGCAAACTCCACGCACACAGGCTTGAGACAAAATTCAAACCGTTACGCCCTGGAAGTGCAAGGCAACAGTATTAACCACTAAGCCGCTATACTTATACTGTACTTATAACTCGGAATAGTTGTTTTTATTTATTTTTTCCAGTCTTTCTTTAATTTGTATAGATATTGAATTGCGTGTACTTGTGTTGTGTCTATAACAAATGTAGAGTGTTTTATGTTGGTCTGCGCTTTGAGAGCCACAAACAGCCTAAATCAAATTCCTTGTGTGTGTGTCAACATACTTGGCAAATAAAACCCGATTCTGATTCTGATGCTGCCAGTAATAGAAACCATATTGAGCATGTACCATATCATGACAAATATGGTCACTATGATTTGATCAAAATAATAAATAAATAAATAAATAAATACATAAATAAATGACTCAGAGTTCTGCACAATCAGTGGACTAAGTGTAAATACATGATCAATCTGTGTGCACTTCTCCGCATGATGTATGTGTAAGGTTGCAGCTCTTCTGTTTTTTTTTTTCTTTTCTTTTTTTTGGTGTGATTGCAGCTGGTTAATGCAATGTAATAATTTTTTACATTTTGCAGATGCATGACTCATTTCAGTGAAAATGTACAGTATTCAGTGACGTTACGGATAACTGGATAAAAAAGTAAATGCCTGATGTTGTGCGGTATGAATAAACCATTGCTGAGTAATTTAACTCAAACAAAAATATATGGCGTATATATAGCTATACTCTGCTCTGTGACATTAATCAAGTGATTTGCCTTCAGTCAGACATTCTGCTAGGCATAATATATTGAAGATATAATATCCATATTGGTGTTAAGTAGCTGCAAACTTAAATCACTGCCATTTTGAATGATTCAGATTATCTCGCTGGTCCAACGCCGCAAAGCAATACATTAGAGAGTTTTCCTCTTAGACCGCGTTGGTCCTATATTGTCTATATTTGCACAGCTACTGTGCTTCCATAAAGCGATGCCTTTACTGCTCGTGGCTTTACGCAGCTTAGCTGCATCATAAAGGAGGAGTAATTCATCCCTAGTAATAAAGTAAAAAATATGGAGAGCATATATCCTATATAACAATATACATGGTCAAGATAAATTAAACATGACTCCATGATTTACAAAGTACACCTATAAATTACTATAATATTTAATGAGCAAAAATATAGCACAGAGATGACGCCGAAGCTCCTGCACCACTGAGGCTGAGTGTAATAAATGTTTGACACTAGGCGGATGGGTCCTGCCATAGTGCCACAAAGTGCACTGCATCATGCGAATACCAATAAAGCCGGGGCTGGCCGTAGGTCTTTGGAGCATAAGGAAAGTTATGGAAAATATTTCTCTCCCAAGGACATGGCACCAGATGTGCAAAGACTTATGGGAGCAATCATAGGTGGCCAAGGCTTGGGCTCTGGGGCCTTATTAAGTTAGGCTGCGTTCCAGCACCTTCAACTTATTAAGCTGTCAAGAGTTGCAATGATTAAAACCAAAGAAAGGTCACAAGTGGACCTTCGCCATTGTACAAAGCCTGATATTTTCTCTAGAAGCACAGGGCCTAATGAAGACATTTTACTTCATATGCACAGGTGGGATTTGATGAAACGGCCCTTTAGTGATGAGCTGCTTTTCTTTCACCTTCTTTCTTACCGCATCTGAAGTGCTTCAAAAGTTTTTACAATTTTTTTTTTTTTATTGCCCACTTCTTCCTCGTCTCAGGTGAATCTCTTAAGAAATTCTTTTATTTTAAAAGACACAATGAATAAGAGAGAGTGCTGTTAAAGAGAAATATTAAAAACCAATTCGCTCATTCAAAGCGCTAGTCCTTTTCAGATGATGATCATCCTCCGAGGATCAAAGTAACGCGGACCTGCCGCTTAGGTATGCAGACGGGGGAGCAGTGGCATGGGTGGAGCTGTCTGCGAAATATCAGTTCCTTGTTGTGCTGATGGTGGGATTTTTATGTCTGCCAGCTCCGTACAGACGCCCCCTGGAGATTAAAGAAATGTGGCACTGTATTGAAAAAAAAAAACGATCGTATCTCTTAGCATCCCGTATTCACCTGTGTCATCCAAGATGATGCCGTGCGTCAAGTGGATTAGTTTGGGGTTGGATGGAGAGAGCAGTCCACCTGGTTAAGATTCGCAGAATCCTGCCCAGACAGCCAAATCTATCAAGTGACAATGGCTCCTGTTTTACTCCTCGCTATTTCAGCTCATACAACACATCACTCGTAAAATCTGTTTTGCATGAGTCTGAGCTGACCTCTGCACAGCGAGCATCTCAGAAGGCAATAACACAAAAGTTCACTAAAGTCTATATGGTGTAAAGAAATATATGCACCACAGAAACACAGTAACACACGCACTCAGTTCATATCGGGTTTTAGTGAAACAGCTCTCAATATTGATGAAACAAAATGGAAAGGGGAGGAGGATGGGGCACCTGTCTCATTTCAAAGTGTGTCCTTGACATCTTTGTAGATTGGCTTCTTTTGCTTTCCCTTGCTTCGCCCAGGACACTGTTAGAGCTCCAAAATTGCCTATGATAGATATGTAAAAAGGGGGTCAAAAAGTCCTCTGTCGTTTCATTGGTTTGAGCAGACATATAGGTCTGTAAGGTTGCTAGAGGTACTATATGACCTCTAAAACTATTTTCACATATTGAAGCGCACACATTGCTACACCAGAGCACCCCACATACCAGGGACTTATTTAGCTGCTCTTGAGGCTAGTTTAGCTGTCAAACTGAATTGGGAACATCAGCAAATATGGGTTAGGAGCACATAGTACATGATACATGATCACATATATTTGCGCTTAACACTTCAATATGATATTCTGACATTGCTTTTGCCAGTGAGCCTACAGAATATCTGCTGTCAATTCATCTTTAGAAAGCAGTGTATATTTAGCTTTATTATTATTATTTTTTTTACAATTCACTAGCTTCTTGAAATAGATCGCATCTTGCCAACAAATGGCGCAGGATATTACAAGAAAATACAAGATGGAAGCTATTTTAACCAGAAGGACCTGCGTGTAAACTCAAAACCGCAGAGATAACACATCCTTAGGCTGCAAATGTCCTAATTACTCCTATGTGCCTCACAGGTCAGGTAGCGCTGCCAGTGTTAGCTCGCTACCACCAGAGCATTCTGCATGTCATTTCCATGACATTTCAGTGCACGCGGCTAAGTGTTCCCACTTCTGCCCTGGTCTTCCTCCATGGATTCAATGGCCTACATAGAAGTTTTTACCCTAAGCCTGTGGCGCTACTTTGTCTTTTAGAAGTGCGAAGAGGAAACGAAGCACATGATCTCAAAAAAAAAAGTCTCACAATTAAACTCTTCCTGCAATCGAATATTATCATTATTAATGAAAGGTCCATACGGCGGCACGGTGATGTAGTGGTTAGCACTGTCGCGTTGCACCACCAGGGTCCGGGTTCGATCCCTGGCCAGGCTCGATTCCCGTCTCTGTGTGCATGGAGTTTGCATATTCTCCCCGTGCTTGGTGGGTTTCCTCCGGGTACTCCGGTTTCCTCCCACAGTCCAAAGACATGTAGGTTAGGCTAATTGGCATTCCCAAATTGCCCGTAGTGTGTGAATGAGTGTGTGTGTGCCCTGCGATGGATTGGCACCCTGTCCAGGGTGTACCCTGCCTCCTGGGATAGGCTCCAGGCCCCCGTGACCCTGAATACAGGATTAAGCAGTATAGATGATGAGTGAGTGAGTGAGAAAGGTCGATATTCCGCACGTACTGAACACTCTTCCTATCTTGAACTACCATGTTCTTTGTAGATTGAGACAATTAACCCATTGAGATATAGTCCTATTTAATCATCTGTAGCTTGACAGTGCACCGCTAATACTTTGTGATACCTTACATGTTTGTTCTGCATTTCGAAACATCTCAGCACCTTGTTCTCTTTTTCTAATAGCTCCCCTGGTACTCTTTGGTGCGCTTGAATCAAATTGCCCACAGAAATCTGCGCTGCTTTCCGTCTCGGAAATGTAAAAGATATGCAGAACACGTCACTTGAAAGCGCAATACTCTCATGTTTTGGTGCTTTTTTTTTTTACTTTTTTTTTTTTTTACAGTGCTTAAAGACATAAATAAATATATAAATGTCAAGAAAGAAACTTTATAGCCTCTGTACTTGTGAGTTTGTGCTCCGGGCAAAAAAAAAATGAAAAAAGTAGAAGAACTAGAAACCCAAGCTATTGTGCTAAGCCACGGCTGCACTGAGACTTATCACCACGGAGGTGCTAGATGGAGCTTCACAGCATGTTTTTGAGTGAATGTAATATGTCGAGATGTTAGAAATTGCATTTTTATTACAATGGGGGCGTGAGAGATGCTCATTTAGAGCGATAAGCATCGAGGGGGCGTGCTTGGGAGAGGCCTGCTGTGCTAGCATTTATGCTTGTTTAATTCAGTGCTCGGATAGCACGATCACTTCTTATTGGGATGTACAGGATGCGAGATAGCAGGTGATGGCTTTTAAATACATGAAGCTTCTAGCTGTTTCTTTAGGGATAAGTATTTGCACATCATTTTGTCTGCCTGTGGGCTGCAGAGTGCATGCATCTAAGAAAATACTAGACCACGGCCTTGAGGTAGCATTTCATGTTCGACTCATAAGAAGAGTAGAGACAGCAGGTAAGAGAGAAAAAAAAATCATCCTCACACAAGGGGACTTTGGTATTATTTAGAAATCACCGGATTTTTTTTTTATGATAAACTATACTCAGCTAATGTAAGCTTACCGACTGTGGATTCGATTCAGTTGAGCGCAGTGTGAGTCACATTGGTATTCAGACCAACGAATTAACAGTTTTTGCACATGTGGGTGGTGTTTAAACGAAATGAGATACAATAAAAGTCAAAGGTTTTCCTGATTTTTATTTCTTTTTGCATTGTAAAACAAAAAGAATCCGAAATATACAATAATCTACTGTAATCTGAACAGTTAAGAGTGAGATGTATCTGCTACTTATAGCAAATAATAAGCAATAAAGCTTTCATAACGGCTCTAATCTGAGGTGCTGGTTGTTAATTGGTGATTTTTCTAAGGCTGGTGACTCTAAGTGAACGTCTCCTCTGCAGCAGAGGTCAGTTTTGGTCTTGCCTTCCTGCGAAGGTCTTCATGAGAGCCAGTTTCATCATGGTGCTTGACGGGTTTTGCAAATGCACTTGACAATACTCTTCTTGCAAGAATTAATCCAGAACAGCTGATGTTCGTGTCTTACAATAGCAACTGACTCTTCTTGTTGTTCCTTCAGTACATAATGCCATATGTGTTACTTCATAGTTTTGAAATCCCCAGTATTGTTCTTGAATGTGGAAAAATAAATCCAAACGTGTGTTTAAACTTTTGACTGGTGCTGTACATTATTTATGCAGAATCCTTTTCTCCTTTGAAATATCAGCACAATAGATGAAGTTTTGTATTCGTTGTGACCTTTATCTGACACTAGTCGGGACTGATTAAGCTCCTAAAGTAACCCAGATGCCCAGTAAAACAGTGTGTCACATGATGTGCTCAGGCTCAATGTAAAAAGGGCACGTTATTCAGCCACTCCTGATTTGCGTCCCTGGTTTCTTAAAATTTTGATTTTGAACATTTCGCTTCGTTTCAGCATCGCATTCAGGTCTGCCTGTGGCCTAGTTTGAGATATTTCTTTTGAGTTCACCTTCAACATAGATTGGCAACATCAGGCCAAATGTTTATGAGGTGCATTATCTCACCGTTCCTCCACTGAAACCCTCCACCTTTCCTAGTACTAAATTAAAAAACGAATATTGTAAATGCAGGCGGCACGGTGGTGTAGTGGTTAGCACTGTCGCCTTGCACCACCAGGGTCCGGGTTCGATTCCCGTCTCTGTGTGCATGGAGGTTGCATGTTCTCCCCGTGCTTGGTGGGTTTCCTCCGGGTACTCCGGTTTCCTCCCACAGTCCAAAGACATGTAGGTCAGGCTAATTGGCGTTCCCAAATTGCCCGTAGTGTGTGAATCCTGAATACAGGATAAGCGGTCTACATGATGAGTGAGAGTAAGTGAGTGATATTGTAAATGCTAATTTGAAGTCCTGTATCTGATTTCGGAGCACATGCTGTATGGAAGTGGCCCAAATAAGAATGCGTTGTGTGGTAACATGTGAGTTTAAATGCTGTAAACAGTGATACAAAAAAACCTTTTCTAGCTTTTTTCTTTTTTTTTTTTCTAAAAGAAATATATTGCATACCAAAGTCACAAGTACAGTCACAACAGCTATGTTCTTTGGTGATGTCATTCATGACTGTATCGATATTACTGTTACTGTATATTTGATATGATGATTCTGGTACTGAGATGATTATTTTGGCATCATTCTCTCTGTGTAACAATTTCAATATCTAAACCTGGACTATTACACATCTATGCGTTTGGAAAAAGGTGTGAATGAACCAATGAATTATTTAAGAGGAGGTGTGTATAGCAGGTTTGACTGTACCCCTTTAAAAAACTTTAAAAAAAGAAGAAGTTAATTGAATTTATTTGAAAATGAAATAGCTATTGCACATCTATGTTTCCTCATAAATGTTCTATGAAGGGTTGGTGAAATGCCCATGAATGGTTTCAAAGGAGTTGCAGAAAGAAGGAAAGTGTAATGACGACGGATGGTGCTGTTGCTGCCGATGCTGTCGACACGAGACGATGGATAATGATCCTTATGTGTCGTCGGTGCTTCTCAGGTCTGTGTCACATATGAGAGAAAAAAATAATCAGATTTGGGCCATTGTCCTTTTGTAATGTGAGCATATTTTTTTTCTCCCATTCTTTCCTCCATGCTCGTTCCCACCCGCTATCCAGCCCACCACTATCATAATAAGGCTCGTAAGCAGCGATCGAGAAGGCTACCACTCACTTCTTCTGAAAAAGCATGACACTAGCCAGCTACACCTTTACCAAGTGCTAGTCATGCTGCATCAAACACTTGTCTGGCTTTTTCCACATGCATGAGCTCACAGGTGCCACTTGGCCAGTGTCACTGACTGACTGACTGTTTGCTCCTTTGACTCCTGGCTGAAGAGATCTGTTGCAGCATGGACATTCAAATTCATCCTAACCATTATTTTGCTACAAAACCAATACATTTGACTGGACATTTCCACGTCAATTCCATCTCAATTAATTAGGGCCCGAGCACCAATGGTGCGAAGCCCTATTGTAACCGAAGGAATTATTATTATTATTATTATTTTTATTATTA
>QMIH01000709.1:57685-81893 GCA_003987875.1 Clarias batrachus | reverse complement strand
ATGCACACACACACACACACACACACACACACACGACTGCCTGCATTTGTAAATAATTAGTTATCTTGTCTTTGCATGATGATGCAATACACAGCAGTGATGAAGATCAGTGCAATTTAGCATATGAAAAAAAAATCATGCCAATAACGACACACAAAACCTGCCTCATTAACTTATACGTCTCTCCAAATAAACTCTGAGCCAGTTAGAGGTTGTGCCAAGATGACAGAATGGTCACGCCAATTATCCCTTAGCTTAACCCCAAGATAAACAAAGCAAGACAGTCATAAACAACATCAACGAAGTGGGGCAGCTCACTGAAAGACTGCTGTGTTCCAGATTCAAGGATTCTATTTTTCGAGACAGTGAAATCACATGTCAGGATTGGCTCTGCTGGCGTGCAGGTCTCGCAATAAATAAACAGTCTCATTGCATTATGCATTCTGTGATTGATTAGATTATGAACAGGTGGGCATGCATAACATCATTGATTTTCTCATTGTTCACCCGTGACAGCTTTGCCCTGCCACCCCCTAACTCTCTCTTACGACACCCGACAATCTCGAACACACACACACACACACGCACACGCACGCAAACACGCAGACCGCAGATTGACGGACAGATCAGATCGGACACAGCTGACAGCAGCATGTGCGGTCCTATCTGGTATTTGGAGGTGCTGTTTGTTCAAAATGACAAAGATGCAAAGCACCCTTTGCGTATGAGTTGCCTTCAGTGCCGGGAGATGGGCGATAGCAGGGCTGCCAGCTCTGCAATCCTGCTCTCTGATTACCATCAGGTCGAGCCGAGGTGCTTTCTCAAAGCCTGTCATTTCCTGTCATTTGTTTGTCAAGTGAGGGCAGGCTAACCCCCGCACCATGAGTGTCTGTTCGGGAAAAAAAACGCATTGAAGTGCATCTCCTCGATCCTTCTTGTTGTTTGTCCTCATTCAGGTAGCATTTCCTGTACCTGACATGGTGTTTGACACTTTGACAGTATTCGGTGGGCCGGAGATACCAAATAGACAGAATTCAAAAACACAGACGGAATTAGAAAACAACTTGTTCAAGACGTTGCCTGGTGCTGCGGCGTGTCACAGACTATCACTGAAGTTATTGTACCAAATGCATTACCGATACAAATGCTTGATATAAGGAGTAATACATGACAGACCGGACAATTTTACAAAAATAATCCACACTGATACCAAACCAAGAGAAGCGGACTATTTTTCTATAACCGTGTGTTGTTCCTCTTTTATCACAGAGATTTGTTGATGATTTTCGTTTCAGTTTCATGTATTAATAAACCAAGGGTCACGCCTTTCAGATCATTTTATTGTGAATTAGAAAGTGTAAATGAATCCCGCCTGTAGGCTTTTTTACTATAGAAACAATAATCTATTCGAGAGGCTGAATTAATATAAATCTATATAAAACTAATTTGCATCCAGAACCAGTGACTGAGTTGTCCAGTTATACTCAGCTAATACTGTATATACTGTACCTTTGGCCAATCAGATGAGAGATTTTTCCCATAGTGTATGATGTAATGCCATTTATTATTAGGTACGAAAACTCTGATACAAAATACTGACACTGGTCAAACATAAAATAGGAATAAAAATAGCTGATACTGGTACAAATACTGGCACTGGTACAAAAAACACATATATTGCCACTCACCCCCCCCCCCCCTTTAAGAATCAGGGCATGTGGCACGGTACACCCTGGACAGGGTGCCAATCCATCGGAGGACACATACACATACACTATGGGCAATTGGGGAATGGCAATTAGCCTAATCTAACTTTGGGAGAAAACCGGAGTACCCGGAGGAAAGCCACCAAGCATGGGGAGAACATGCAAACCCCATGCAAGTGCAAGGCGACTGTGCCAACCAATAAGCCACTGTGCCACTTATATAATATAGTACATTAAATTATACTGCAACAAAACAATACAGTACAAAAAAAAAATACTGTGATTCTGGTACTTAATGCTGCCACTAGACCAAAGCAAAAAAAAAAGTACACTGGTACAAAATACTGAGACTAGTGTAAAAATCCATGACACTTGTCCAAAAAAAACATTTCCATGTTTGTACAAAAAGATTGTCAGTGGTAAAAATGTATCAGAAATCCTGTTATAGTAAATTCATGAACACCTTCTGTCCAACCGGAATAAAAAAAATGCAACAGTCCTATAGTCTATTGCAAACATTTAAAAAACAATGTCAGTTCTGTGCTTTATGAATGATTAGAAATAGGTTTAAAGCATTTAAAAAAAAGATATTATCTGTTATCCAAATTTAACTTGCAGAGGAGAGAAATGACAGCATCATACCAATCAGTGCTGGTTAGGAATGCAGTCTGTGGAGGTTCACTCTGACAAACGTGGGAATCTCATGGTTTGCGTCACTTTCCTCTCCTTGGAAACTCCAAAAGGAGGAATCTAAAAAAAAAAAAAATGGATGAGTGTTTGGAGATGTTTTGGCCTGGTTGAAACAGTCTTCCCATAGTTTAGGACCGATAAACAGTTATCTCAGCTTCTTGTCACATCAATCATGTCTTGTACTGTTTAGATGCTGGCGTGCTTGTGCAGTTGGAGTAAACTGTGTATCACTAAGACAAATGAGAGACAAGCTACATTCAGAGAATATGAAGCTTGTTCTCGATAAAAAGAGCCGCCATGTGTTTCAGCTATACTATGTCATGTCTTTCAGCTATAGCTATACAATATATAAGGCTATTGATTGGAAGGTCCCCATCATTGGCTGTTGAGCTCCTGAGCAAGGCCCCTAACCCTATCTGCTCCATGGGTACAGTATCCTGGCTGACCCTGGACCTGGGATATGTGAAAAAAATAATTTCACTCTGCTGTAAAGTATGTATATGGATGTATAAAGTTAAATATAATAGAAAGTTCATATAATATAGCAATATTCAATGGTATTTCTATTGACAGAGACTAACTACAGAAATACAAAAACAATATAACAACATAATTTCAGCTGTTGTTGAGTCATTTATTGACCCTGTTATTTTTACATTACTTTTTACACATTTGAAGCTTCACCCTATCGAAGACAAAAGTATAATTTTGACAATGCTTTTTGCTTAAAGTACATTTTTTTTCTCAAATAAATTTAAGGGTACCAAGGTTGAGTTTTTTTTTTTTTTTGTCTTAACATTGAAATAGCAAATACACTTTATTATGGCTAATGAGTTTTCATTCAAGTGGCATGAAAAATGAGAAATGTAGGCAAACAGATAAAGAGAAATATTACATTTATTAGCATGCATTCTATAATTAGGGTAACTATTAGTTGCACTCCTCAGTGAACTTGTCAGTCAATATCATTATTATTCTTTCAATGATCATTAGAACAATTTTATGGTTCAGTCTTCCGGTGTGAAATGTTATACCAGTATATCAAATATTCAATAGGGAGAATGTGTTCAGGGAATAGTCTTGAGGAATTGTTGAACTAAAATGTTTATTTTTCACATCCTGTAATACTAGATGGCTCGTTTGAAGCGATATTACAATGTCGCAAACAGGAGTTGTTAAATGCACTCAAACTTTTTATCAAACTTGTATTTCAAGGTAAAGCGTAGTTATGGCAACGAGGGCCACTTTTTTATTAATATTTACGCTGTTTATTTAATTCATTCATGTGGATTGTTGTAAAGGATTGCCTCGTGTTGAAATCTAAATTGTGGAGTCCTATTGTTGCGGCTCGCGCATTTTTCCATTGATGTGAAATTGCTGCTTGCAATGACAGTTTACGACTTTTTAAAACCGCATATTATAAGCCTCAATATTTCCGACAAAACACGGGTAGAAAAATACCCAGTGATGCTAGAGCAGACCCAACACATTTCTTCCTGACAAATGTTGTCATTAATGTCAGACTACCAGCGGACATGACTGAGGAGAAGCTGGGCCTCACAGAATACCACTGACCAGAAAAAAAAAAAAAAAAGCACGCCGGGAGAGAGAGGGAGCGAAAGAGAACAAATAGTTCTGATTAAAGTCAAGGACATTCCATACAGCTCTTCTGTCGAAAGGCATTCATCATGGGTGATGCTGATCCTCCCAACTCTGTCCACCCTGCTCTAGCTGGCTGAGGGGAGAGAGCCTTGTGCTAACAGAGACATACTGCTGTGCTTATGTGGTCAGTCAGCACGTAGTCCACGCCAGGCCAATTGGAATATATGAATCCCAAGTGGGTGTTTAGAGATGCTAATGGAATGGACGCTGGCGTAGAGTTTCTTCACTGATGTATAGTTTATTGCGGTTTCAGGATTTCCCATGCACTTACGGCACATACTGCGAGGTGAGACTTAGTAAACGCCTCATTCAATTACACAGATTATATCTTTATAACTTATAAGAACAGCAGTGACAGTGTGGTAATTGACAGGCAGTGATGGTATACTATCCCTTTCTCAAATTACATTCAGTAATGATGTGACAGCACCGATATGCCAGCTGCCACCGACTCAGGAAATCAGGCGTAATGGCTTTATGGCGGTTTTTGTACTATCCAAAAATAGATAGGAAAAAAAAAAAACGTGCCAAATTCTGCCTTACTGAAAGATTTAACGATTAGGGTCCAGCGTAGTATTCTATGCCCTTTTCATCACACGGGGAATAATAAGCCTTGTGAGTAGTAATATTTTCTCAATACACAAACACACACACTTACCCTCATTCCGTAGCGATAGCTTTCCATGTCATGCTGTGTAATATTACCCGCAGAGAATCATAAAGAGATAGCCAAAATTGAAATTCTGTCATAGTTTACAAAGTCTAATCCAAACATCTGTTCTAATGACGGGGGATTTGTGGTGGATCTGTGAGTCTATGGGAAAAGCAGGGCACTTCACTCCGCTCACACAGTTTGATCTAAGAGCCAAAAGCTTCCTGCTAATGTAAGCAAGTTTCCTTTGGGATTGCTCGAGATAGAGCCACTCTCCATTACAATTCAGTCTTTTAAACATCGGCTACAGGTCAAGAAGAAGAATAACGATCGTCTACAGAAGAAAAACATGCTGGTGAAGATCCCGACAATAAAATATGACTAAACAAGAAGCTGATAGGTTTAAGGGGGGGGGGGAGAGTGATGATAGAACAAGATATCAGGACTGAAAATCCTACATCAAATTATGCATCTGTTCATTAATGTAAACAAAAAAGAAAAAAAAAGTGTAAAGTGTGTAATAAGCACCGATGTGTATCGCCTGTGCATTAACAGGAACATGTCTCGCTTATCTAATAGTCTATTTTTACAAAGTCATTATTCCATTCCCAGTTGTAGATCCTTTTTTAAACTCTAGTGTCACAGAGGGACAGAGGGCCGTATGTGATTTTAATCAGAGAGGCCTAAAGACTTTCCCACTGCCTCACATCCTCCAGATGTGAATGCCAGACTGGAAAGGGTTCTTACTTCGAGTCAGCCATGTCTAACAGAAAGTCAAGTGGGAGATTATTGGGCCACAGTCAGTGGTGTTCCTAAACACCCGGCGTGCTCAAATATTTTGACAGTCATAAGAGAGGCAGAATGGATCAGTTACTATGCAAAAGTGTGTGTGTGTGTGTGTGTGTGTGTGCGTGTGTGTGGGAGAGAGAGCAAGCGAGAGAGAGAGGGAAGGAGTGAAGATGTGTGGTCTGGGTCTGAAGGGATTAAATGAGACAAAGGCAAATAAGGGGTCGCCATTCGGATAACTGTAACAGGAACTTAGCTTTAGTCTTAAAATACGAAACCAATGGTAGACTGATCTGTCATATAGTGATATTATCAGTCATATACTGTAATAATGTAATGTCTCTCCATCACATTTTAATTCCCTCATGCTCTGCTTAGCCAGTGTCAACTTAGTTCAACTTCTTTTCCCTTTTCTTTTCTTTCTTGTTTTTGGCCAAATAACATCTCAAATATATCAAATAGATTCCTAACCATGTAACTCATGGCTGATCAATCATTATCATTAAATTGTGTTAAATGTGACCAAAGTTTACATTTAAAGCAACCATTCAACAGGACACAAGGTTACATTGGCATGCCATATATTATAACTAAGTTAATGTTTAAAAAATAAGAAATTTAAATTGTGTATTGTACTGATAAATTCGCTAAATGATTTGTTTACAGGTGTGCCATGTTTTCAGTGATGAATGGCACATGTCAAGGGGAAATAATAGACTTGTCTTTAGATGTGCAAGTGTCATTTATAATGTCACCAGCTATCTCCAGGTAAAGAGATTGAGATACTAGTACTAATAAAGACATTTTATTTCACACCACTTCTGCTTCAATCTTCCCACACTGCTCATTATACCGAGTAAATCCACTTCCAATGACACCAAGTCACCAAGGCAAAAAATTTTTTAAATGTTAATTTGTTATATTATATGTAATAAAATATTGTTTCTACTGTAAATATTACTAAAGCAAATTATTTATAATGCAGTGCCAATTTTTAAGCTTTAATGACTAAAGTACCCTTAAAACATACATGAAACTTGATGAACAACAATTTTACCTTGTTGTAACATATGTTCTGTTTAGGTCAATTACAAAATGTAATATTTTCCAGTTACAGTGACAGACATACAGACAGATACACAGACAACATAATCTACTACAAAGAAACCACGTTCTGATGCATGGCTCAATGCAGGTAATTGTTTGGGGCCATAAACTTTGGTGAGGCCTCCTGAACGTGCAGTCTAATGCTACTGTATATTGTTTATTTATTTTTAATTTTTTGGATTTTTCCCCGATTTTCTCCCTATTTTAGTCGTGTCCAATTCCTCCCCGTCACTAGGGGGCTCCCACATTAAGGCTACTACTACCACTCAGTCTGGAGGACCGAAGGCTATCACGTGTTTCCTCCGAACCACGTGGCACCAGCCGACCACATCTTTTTGAACTGCTTGCTCACACACCGTTGGGGGCGAAGTAACACACTCAGGACAGCGCTATCCTTCCGCTTGCATGAGCTCACAGACGCCCCTGATTGGCTTTAGAGCCGTGATTAATGTGGGAGCACTAAGTACCTCTCATCCCAAACAAACTTAAATAATTCTTTTGATTGTGTAAAGTTGCTTTGCGACGATGAAAATTGTTAAAAGCGCTATACAAATAAAATTGAATTGAATTGAATTCCTCCCCTCTGATAGGGCTCGGCCAATCAGCTCTCTCTAAACCTCCGGCTGCGAGAGGTTACAGCATCGAACAGGAATTGAACTTACCACTGATACCACTGCACCACTCGGAGGCCGAATGCTAAATTGGTTAACTGTAAGCTGAAATTATTTTATGCATTTTCTACCTGTACAGTATAATGAATGTTACAGAGTTACAAGTACATACGGTACCAATCAAAAGTTTGGACACACCTTATAACTGAATTTTTCTTTTTTTTTTTTTTTTCTTTTTTGTGATTTATTTTCTACATTTCAGAACAATACTGGAGATTTCAAAGCTCTGAAATGGTCAGCTGTCCTGGAACAATTCTTACAAGAACAGTATTGTCAAGTGCATTTGAAAAACCCATCAAGCACCATGATGAAACTGTCTCTCATGAAGACAATCCCAGGAAAGCAAGACCAAAACTTACCTCTGCTGCAGAGAAGTTCATTTAGAGTTATCAGCCTCAGAAATCACCAACTAGCATCACCACAGATTCGAGCCAGTATAATGGCGTAAGTATCAGACACATTTCATAAATAAAAAAGTTCAGAGGAGATGATTCCATATTTTGTATGCCTTCAGCATTGCTTTACAATGTCGAAAGAAAGAAAAATCCAGAAAGACCATGGAACTAGAAGGTGTGTCCAAAAGTTGACTGGTAGTGTATGTCTGTTTGTATGATACTACAGAAATTACAGATACAGTAACTCTTTAGCTAAATGCAGCTCCAATGCTCCAATACCTCATCTGTGTTATATAAAGCATTATACCAGGAACGCTAATAAAGGGAATCGAATAAGTTTATTTGGAATTCTTGTGCTTTTCAAAAATTAGGGGAATTTCCTGTGGTATGGCTATGATATAAAACTGAAATAATTAGTGCATATTAAATTAAGACATTTTTAGACCTCTAAATAAGACTCCAGTGTGCATATACACATAAAAATGTGAGAAAATACTGTTCCCTCGCTTTTTTCCTTTTTTGTATTTCCCAGGTCTTAAACAAGCTGATACGATTTTTCCCAGAGATATGATTTAATATTAGGAATTTTAAAACAAATCTAAAAAAAAAAAAATCGCATAGACTCTCCTCACGCTTGGCACATCAAATCCTCGCTTTTCGGCTGTATAAAAAACACACAAGCATGTTTTTCCTCCTATCTTCTGAGGAAGTAAAGACCAAGTGCAGAAGTTCTTACAGCTATCCCCAAATGTACTGTATGTCTGTGTGATAATCAGTTCACATTGGAATGTCTTCTCAGTGAGGGACAGCTAAAGGTTGGATTCCAGTCGTGACTCAAATGCACATTCTGAAGCTGTACGTTTTGTTATTTTAGAGTTATTTTACTGCTTGTTTATTAAATTAGCCTTTTAAACCAGCAATTTTGAGGAACCGTCATTTTGTACCAGACACCTGGTATAAAAGTTTTTAAGCAATCGAAGGATATTGGTAACTGCAGTGAAAAATTGCGTTTTCAATAGATTCTGATGTAATGTGTGTGGATGTAGAAGTGTTAATTAATTAAATTAATTAATGACATCATCAATTAAAAAAGTGTTTGGTGAGACATAAAGTTAAAAAGGAAAAATGGAAAAAAATAAACAGGCAAGGTTACTAATTTTCAGCTTTTATATCACTTAACAGGTTAACACTGAGGATTAACATACTTATTCAGTAACAATTGATTGTTCACTCTTGAAAACAATTACTTTGTTCATCAGAAATGCTTGAAAACAGGTGGGAAAATGCCAGAAAATATGACATGGGTTGGTTAGAAAAATATGCATTCTGATTGGGCAGACAAAAGCACTTGCATATGGAGGTGGGGTGTTGGGGTTCAGGCAGCAGCTCATGTTAATTACTATTAGAAACAGCACATTCAAAACAGGAGTGAAATAGTGTGGTTGAGAAATGCATGATTTAAAGGGTATTTCAGCTAGAACATTAATAGGTGCATTTTGGAGATCTGTAACACATGGGGGTATATTAAGAATAAAATACTGTAGGTCCCCTTTAAGGAAGACAACTATAGGCCAAGCATAAAATAAGGTAACACTTTTTCAGAAGTGGTCATTATAGCATGGCCTTAGCTTGACCTGGTATGGAAAACATATCATTAACCCTTCAAGACAGTGATCTTGATTTTGTATAAAGGCATCTGGGTATCATAATGGTAATAAAGTGAAAAAAGGGGACTTTTGCATTTTTTTCCCTGCCTGGGTCCCCCACTGCCCCTAGAATCATCTATGGGCACAATGTTTGCTTGACTATTGGCTATTTAATGCGAGCCACTTTAACCTGAACAAAACAAAACAATTAAGCAGGAAATGCTGATTAAGACTACAAATTAACTGCTTTGATTTTAGAGAACAACAGTGTAAATAAAGCTTCTGTAAATGACTGCTGGTGTGCTTAGCACTATACTGGGATCTACAATGGCCTTGGCCGCAGTTAAACATTTGATCCCGGCCGAGGTGGCTCAGAGCCCACGTTTTCATGAACATTCAGCAAGTGGAACACCTGATCCTTGAAAATCAGAAGGGATGCATCTGTCTGCGGGAACTGTACACACAATCATTCCTGACCACACCGCTTGCACCCTACAGGAACTTGACTGGGAGTTATCATATCCCCTGTAAAAGGAGTTCCATGGTGGCCAATGTTTCAGATGTAAAACCGGCAGTCTGGCCATAGCTTCAGCATACTGAGAAATCTTTCATCAGTACCTTCATGGTTATCCAAGCACTAGTGATAAGCTCGGATAGGTGGATTAGTGTAGAAGATTTTATAGAAAAATAAAGAGAGATTTAAACTCTCATAACTGTATTCTGTTATTATGAAAAATAAAAAGTCCTTGCTTTAATATCTGATTAGAATGTTATGAAACATAATATAAATATTACTCTTTGTGTTTTTGTTTTTTTATTGGTTATGAGATTTTCAAACCCTCATCTGAGTGCAGCAGACTATGAGATTTTTTTTTATGTGTTAATTCGAATGTTTGTTTGTTTATTTGTTTGTTGGAATTGTAGTCATTGTAGTATATTGGATTATTATTATTTATAAACATACCAAAGGATGCAGGGCACCGGTAGCAGTTGAGAAACCAACAGTAACAAAGGTGAGAAAGGTGAGAAACCAACAGTACCATTGGACTTTTGGTTTCTCACCTGTCATGCAGAAGACTCAGGTTCAATACCCAGCCAATGCCAAAACCCCAGCTACTGGATGCAGTGCCAGTCCCAAGCCCGGATAAAACAGAAGGGTGAGGAAGGGCATCCAGTGGAAAAAACTGTGCCAAGTTGTGTGCGGATCAGATGGTCAACTGTGGCGACTCCTCGATAGCAGCCAGGAGTGCTATATACAACCAACCAATATATAGCACAGGACAATTGTTGTCATGCAAATTATGTAATATCTTAGCATTTACAAATTTTTACAGACAACAAAAACAAAGAAAACAGTTCAGCCATTTGAGGAGCTTTGAATTTCATGGAAATGTGAAATGTAAAGATTGACTTTATTTATGTATTCAATTATTCATTTGATTTAAACTGTGAGGTGATTCAGAATGTGAATTTTGTACAATTTAGATTTTATGTGTTTAAAACCCACTAATGCAGATTGTCTCAAACAATGAGTTCTAATCACATGGAAACATACCATGAAGGAGAAAACCACACACAAGATCTCTGAACTGTACTCTGGTGGTCTGTACATCACTTAATCAGTAGTAAAACAATGATGCAGCAGGAGGTAAAGAGGTCTTGCCAAATCCAATAACGAGTCTGTTGTCTTGCATGACATCATTTAACACCCATATGAAAACATTTATATATTCGTCTTTAGTAAGTGCATTGTCCTGCTGAGGGTTTCCATCTTTATCCGATGGTCTGTCTAGGAATGAGTGAGTATGAAGCATGAATACACTCTCGATGGGTCACGAACATCATATATCAAGTCATCATTCACACATTCATTCATAAGGGCAGTTTAGCGCATCAAATCCTTCTACCAGTTTTCTGTCAAAAGAAAAAACAAACAAAAAAAAACAGAGAACATGTACATTGGCCAAAATGCACAGAAACTTCAACACCCAACTGTAGGATGAAACTGGAGCCCCTGAGCTGTGGATGCTACCTGCTGCAGCAATGTGCAAAAAAAAAATCATTTTATACTGTATATACATATATTGTGTGTGTTAGCAGTTGCAGTAAAAGCATAAAGACATGAAAACATACAGGACTTATAAAGACAGCCGTATTATGATCAATATGCAAAAGAATAAAATAATTGTACAGATTTTTACATCTTACAGTATTAAATTAGATCCATTTGCTTTATAAGGATGTATACCAATATATCTCAAGATATTCATAACACATTTAGAAAAGATACAGAACTCGCGACCTGACAACAACCTCATTACTGAAAGAGCAAAATGTCATTATGAAAAAAGTAGTGAAACAATGCATATTATCATTAGCTCTCTATCTCTCTCTCTCTCTCTCTCTCTCTCTCTCTCTCTCTCTGAGCACTGACAGCCAGTATTTTCAATTCTGTAATTCACTCAGACAAGATGTGATAAAAACAGCAGAAGAAGCTGCTCCCTAATCGCTTACTAATGGTTATGACAAATATCTGTCTGCATGTCTCTCACACACACATCCATACATACACACAGCAACACAGTAACAAGCTCATTAACTTAGCTATGCAAAAACCCTCTAAATTAAGGATACCTGTTGTTTAAAAGTACATCATCGAACATTTTCTGAGGAATTTCAATTAGTTTTGACGATTTTCCTTCATTCATTTTAAACAACAGCCCTGTTGATTGCTTGAGTCTAGATTAATTTTCTCTAACGGCCACTCTGACAGTAGTGACAGCTCCAGGGTGAATCACAGGTTTATAACAATGTGCGTGCTCTGAAAGATTATCATAAGAACTAATTTGAAGCACGAACATTCCATAACATTAAATGTAACACTTCAAGGATAAAAGTATGACATGACAATCTTATTAATAAATAAGAATGTTAGCCAGGTTCATTTTTATGATAATAGAATAATGGAACACTTTAGGACATTCTGTTATACCAAAATAATCAGACTTGGATATTGCATCAAATATCTCTCCATAATTTGTGCAATAACCCTATAGTATGAGTGGCATTCAAGTCAAACTGGGACTTTTGATTGCGCAGCATAACAGAACACAGTTATGAGAGAGTAAAAACTCACTTTATTTCTCTAAGTATATAATCTAATGCACAATTTCACAAGTGCTTGGAAGACATCAAGGTAGAACATTTTCTCAGTTCACTTGGGGTGTGATCGGACTTACTGGTTTATGTCTGAAATGCTGGCTCCCCTTTAATGGCTCAAACATATGTACTGTAAATGGCTTTGAGCTGGGTCAGGACACCCCTTCTCATTCAGCGAGTTTTCTTTATTGTGTTCTTTATTGTGTTCTTTAGCCCAAACGCGTCTCTTCTGCTTGTTGCCTGTCCTTAGCAGTGGTTTCCTAGCAGATATTCTAGCATGAAGGCCTGATTCACACAGTCTCCTCTTAACAGTTGTTCTAGAGATGTGTCTGCTGCTAGAACTCTGTGTGGCATTGACCTGCTCTCTGATCTGACCTGCTGTTAACCTGCGATTTCTGAGGCTGGTGACTCGGATGAACTTCTCCTCCGCAGCAGAGGTGACTCTTGGTCTTCCTTTCCTGGGGCGGTCCGCATGTCAGCCAGTTTTTGTGACTGCACTTGGGGACACTTTCAAAGTTTTCCCAATTTTTCGAACTGACTGACGTTCATGTCTTAAAGTAATGATGGCCACTCGTTTTTCTTCACTTTCTTCACTGCTTTTTTCTTGCCATAATACAAATTCATCCTCTTTGAATAAGAAGGTGTGTCCAAACGTTTGGTCTGTACTGCATGTATTATTTTGGTGGCTGAGATGTTAAAAATATGTAAATATATATATATGTTTTATTATTTGTTCTTAAAGTCTTTGTTAACTAAATATATTAATTCCATGAATAATCAAATGCGGCTTACTTTTATACTGAGAACGTTTCCACAACACATGGATGTTTTTTTGTTTTTTTTCTTACAACAGGGCAACAACATTTTTATTCCAACTTTATTAATACTTTATTACCACTACTTTAATTACATTTTTTTTTGTCTCTCCAATAATGTTGTGCCCCCCAATAAGAATGTATTAAATTAAAATGAACTAAACAAAGGTTTTGGTTGATAACACACAAGCAAAAATTAAGTTTAAAGTCAGAATCTATATAGAAGAAATTATATAAGATTACAAATCTATAGATACCTCTGAGGTTTGAAATGTCATATTATGCTCTCAATATGGACATGCAAAGTCTTGAGCCCTGCTCATTTCATCTTATTTTACTTCCAAAGACACTTTCATGCATGTATTTTTCATGCAGTCTAGAGGAAGAGTTCTCCGGGCTTCCTGAAGCACTTTTTGGCTCTCATTATTACAGTTGCAAGATTATGACTTTCATTTTCAGTCCCTCACGTGACCAGATCCAGAGGAATGATTTTTGTTTGTTAAGCCACACAGTGACATACAAATCAGTCAAGAATAAAAAAAACATAGCCTAAGTCATGAACCAGTGAGAAACAGGTGCGGATGATGATAGATGATCAGGCTGGTGATTAGTATACTGACGGTGATGCTGAATGCTGAGTGGTTGGAACAGATGAGAGGGGAAATGAGGTTGCTGCTGAGGATGTTACATAAACAACCAATGTTTACATTGTATATTTAGGCCCTTTCCAGCCTGTCAGTAAAATAGTTTTGTCCTACTTCTTTCATTTAATTTAATATAATATGAAGAAATGTCAAGTGGCTCAAGACTTTTGCACAATACTGTATCTCACTCTGAATAGGGCCTTAACGTATGATCAAGAGCAAGCCAACAAAGTCCAGAGATTAAAACAAACAAACAAACAGTAACACTCTTGCATCATTCAGCAATTAGCGTACACCTTGAGACATGTGTCTCAAAGTCCTAATACTTTCATCCAGCTGGAGGCAAATGATCTTTTCGATGTTTTTCCATGCTTTCCTCATAGCTTATGGAGACCAAAGTAGGGCACACAAATCACCATTGTCTCACTGTTATTTTGCAAGGAGAGCCAGAGAGAGACAGCGAGGGTCACTTTATATTCAGAGTGATAAAGATTTATTCTCTGGCCTTCACAGTTACGGGCTTGTTTGAAAGTTCCTACACGACACACTGACAAATGACATGTGCGAGAACACTGCAGCCAGAACGACCTTCTCCGTGAGGACAAGCGTCCTGCTTTTTCACATGTCTTTCAGTGGCGCGCATACATGCCACAAGTCAGGAGCTTGATAATGAAGGAAACAAATAACCTTCAGTGGCATTGACCTTGCCTCCCTGCGTTCACTGTATTACAGCAGTTCCTACAACTCATTAGGTACGACATGTGTATTTTTACAACATGGCCTTTCTGGTACTGCTTTTCTTTATGTCCATTCTTAACTACAGTGAGAGGAAATAGTTGTTTAAAGACTTATTTAATATACTTCTAGTGCAAATATTCACTTGACACATCATGCCTGATATTACATTGACTATACATTGATAGTCATTAACATATGCTTAAAACATAAAATTAGCAAGGTAGGAAAACATTTTTGGATACAACAAATTAACAACAATAGCCCTTTGTTGCGAAATTAAGGAAATGGTTATAATGCTTTCATTTTGGCCCATTCCTTTTCATCTTCTCTTCTCCCAGGTTACGAGGATGCCTATGATGAACGAACAATTTCCTCTATATATATCAACATAATACATCGACTGGGCTGTTTAAGTACCTTAACCTTCTTTTTAGGTTGTTTTTTAAGTTCTTGGTCAAGCTTACATGTGCGTCAAAGATTCTTTGCCCAAAACATGGTACTGGTGCTAAAAATGGTTTCACCCCCTGAAAGTGAATTGTCAGATAGTATCACGATTTTTCATTATACTTAATGCTTCTTATCTTTCCATCCATGCTTTTTTTTTCTAAAGACAATTTCATGCCTTTTTATGTAGCGTCTGTAACTTTTTTTTGAATTCAAATCTTTCAAAGATCTTAATTATCATTCAGATGAAATTTGGCCAATTTAGATTTCACATGAAAAGACATAACGCTGAAAAAGTGTATTATTCTAAAATGCTAAATTGTTAAGATATTGAAACATGAATTTGACATGGTTACGGACACTACAGATTTTTTGGAGAGACAAAAAATCTTATTTTGAATGGAATGCTTGAATTTAAGCAACAATTTTTTACAGATCATATGCTTCTAGAAGCTTACACCAATTGATACTGATAAAGAAATATTCCATTTTAAATTGTTATAGTTTGAAGCGAGACAGTATAACTCTGAAAAATGGCCATTTTGGGGGCACATACTGTATAAAATCATCTCTCCAAAAGTTAGCAATTTTTTTTAGCAGAGCAAGCTCAGTCACTTTCATGTTGCATAAACTTCAGAAGTGGTTTCTTTGGCACACACATTTTCTGGATTATATGTATAACATAAAAAATTAAAAAAAAAAAAATCTGCACTAATACTGTGTTTTCACCACCTGGCAATTGAGATTAAATATGTCACTATGCAGGATTCTTTTACTGTCCCATATCCTGACGCCTTTACCTTTATCACTCTGCTATTGTCTGTATGGTGTTCATATGTACAGTATCATATTAGACAAGAGATTCTATTTGTCTAAATTGATTTTTTGCCTGAATCTTTGCTGCAAATCTCTGAGCAGAGGAATTTTGCATTGATGTAGAAGCGACGATGATTGCAGTGCGGTTCATTCTTTATTGTTCTCTATGTAACTGTTACTGTTGATCATGCTGCTTTCAGGTCATCCTGCAACTCTTTTTAACTGACACCTGGCTTTGTTGGTCTGAGAACAGAACGTAAAACTGTTTATGATGATCCCGTCCGGAGTTGATCAGTTGTGCTTCCATGAGCTTTACTCCGGCATATTATCAAACCAGTTGCTCTGACAGGGATATTCAAGGTCGTGTTCACCTTCACCATGGTTGCAACTTGTTGCATGAAATTCTGCAAAACTATGGCAACATCTTCTACAATAACACCAGGTGCAATGTCCTGGGCATATTTCTGCAGGATTCACTTGTATTGTGCCACCTCTGATTCAACACAAGCTTTATATTTAATTAAAACGGTTTTCAGCTTACAGTAGGAATATTTATGTCGATACAGGTAACAATTTCATGTGGTGATGTTTTAATAAATCGAGCTGCAAACTCGTACTTCCTCGTGCATGAAAAAATAACATCTTTGAAGCAGAAAAAAAAAAAAAAAGAAATTCAAAAGTCAGCCCTGAAATAGCTATGACCCTGACAATCTGGGTACCTGGGTTTCTGCAATGGAAACACATCCTAAGTGGGTTTAGAGGATGCGCGTTGGTTAAGATGGCAGATGCCCGTGGAAGGAGGCCGTTTCATGAAGCCAATTATTCCACTCCAGGTGCTGCGCCATCTTGAAGCTGGATCTTTTTTTTTTGCATGACAAAGCATGCATAAGGTTTATCCAGACTGCATGTGGTCACCAGGATGAAACAGCACGCAAGCTCCTTTAAAGCGTTCCCTTGTCTCGACCCGTCTACGGCAACCGCTCTGAAGAAACAAAACTTGCTCATCTTCAAAGCACTTAAAGCAGTGCCAAAAAACGAGACAAGCTGCGATACAAAATTGTAGGAAACCGACAGAGACACCCCCTCCCCTACTTTTTTTTTTTTTTTYTTGAATGCTGAATCAAAACAAGCCTCTGCCAACATGGCGTCTCCCTGACGACACCTAAACAACTTCACAGATAATTCAGCATAACAAAAAAAAGAAAAAAAAAAAAAAAGAGAAAAAGGGGTCTAAATGAGTTAAGCGATTCTGAGGTCAGTTTACACTAATCTTTCTCTGTAAAAAAATAAATCAGCTGCAAAAGGACGTGACCTTCCCTTGACCCCCACAAAGTCTGCAGAGAAATGGTTTCCTGTAAAGAAGTTTATCCGAGGGTACGCAAGATTAATGAGAATATTTTCATTGGACGCCTTCGTTCCCCGCCTTGCATACTTGCCGGCGATAAGATCAGATTATTTATTGGGCTCTCTTCTCCAGGTCATTTGCTATGTTAATTTTTATGAACTTCATGTTGGCTTTGTCTCTGCGTTCGCGCTCTGCTCTGTGCGCACCTCAGGCAAAGGCGGGAAGAAAGAAGGATTTTGTGTACTTAGCTAGCGCTCCGCCGAATTAGTCACCCATGCCGATTATTTCTGCCATTCATAGCTGCTACGCGATGTCTAATTTAAGTTGCACCGTGTGAAATTCAATTCTATTAGCCGAGCCAGCAAAAATATGCACCATGATTGCGGCACCTCCTGCTTGTTTGTGAGGTGATAATGAATCGTTACTTGTAACAGATCTGTTTGACTTGGGTCCTAAAGGCGGGAGAGGAAGGAGTCACTCTGGATCTTCAAGTGTTTGAGTTTCACGTGCAGCGCGGTTTAAAGACACTCATTGGTGCTGACGTGATGTATGAGAGTTCAAACCAACTTAAATAAAAGCGGTACCGATGCACGGAAAAGCCCATGCTTTCTAAGGCTAAGTAAAGCACAGCGTAGCTGAAAAACCCGAACAGTGAGGGAAAGCAGAGTGTCAGTCATCTGGCACAGACAAACCTGTTTAAGAGGATAACTTTAGGATCCAAGCCTTCATGGATAATTCATGTATAATTACAGAAAGCTTTCAAACAGGTTTAAATCTTGGTTTCTCCCACTTCTACTCCACACACACACACACACATACACACACACACACACACACACACACACACGCACACACACACACACACACACACACACACACACACACCATCATCATCATCATCGCCACAGAAACATCAATAATGTACAAATATAATGAATATAAAGTAGAAAATATCTCTTCTGCTTCTCTTTCCCCTCTTCAATTTCTTAATTTATTTTTCTTCTTTTTTAATTTGTTTTCTAACTCTTTCATCTGTCACTTTTTTTTATTTTCAAATTCTCTTCCTCTTCAGTTCGTTTAGCCAGTTTTTCCCACCTTTCACTCTCTTTTTCATCTTTTTACACAAAAACAAACAAATGCACTCGTACACCATGCACACACACACACACACACACACACACACACACACACACTCACACATGCACAATCACTTCACACTGTTAATTTCAGCCTCATTCACATCATGCCTAATAATTAAGAACGCTCAGAGATTGGGGCGGGTGGCTAGGTGGGGGTTTTCGTGTTTTGTTTGTGTGTGTGTGTGTGTGTGTGTGTGTGTGTGTGTGTGTGTGTGTGTGTGTGTGTGAGAGAGAGAGAGAGAGACAAAAGAGGTTTGCCTCAAGGTCAACTACAGGTGAATGTAGGGTCACTCGGAGGTCAGCCAAGCTTCTAGACAGGTCAATAATGTCCCTGTCCTCATATGGGGGGGTTGTCTTGGCCTCTCATCAATTGGTCGGCCAGCGAAAATGGCAAAAAAAAAAAAAACAGATACAAAAGAGACAGAATGAGAGAGGGATTATGGGAACAGGAAAAAAATGAAAAATGGGGAAAAAAAGAGAGAATGAAATGTATGAGATGATTGCACAACAGTCCTGGCTTTCAACTACTAACTCTTTTTCATGTACATGTCTCTGTCTGACACCTCTTGCACATCCCTTTCCCTCCTCTGACTTTACAGAGAGGAAGAGAGAGAGTGAGAGAGAGAGAGAGTGAGAAAGGAGCAATGAGCCACTCGCCGGGGTTGGCGAAAGGTCAGAGCTGACAGGCTGCAGGGTTAAACTGCAGACTTAAAATACTGTTCATGACCCGATGCAGCCTCCAACCACATTCCCCCCCTTTTGTGTCACCGTCAGCACCCAGCATCAATATTCCCCCCGTGCAGATTTATTAGACATTGTTGGGCAAGGGAAAAGGGCTCTTTTATGTACAAAAGTCACATTGATGTAATGGCTAATTCAGCTCGGCTGCCAAAACAATCACAAAGCGCTGCTGTGCTGTTTCAGGCAAGACTCAACGCCTGATCGTCTGCATACGCTTGCTCCTCTGGGTTGTGCGCCGCTGTAAGGACTGTAAATGCTGCAGTTTGAGCCGTAACGTAAGAATGTAAACCAGAAAAAGCTAATTAGAGTCACGTAATGTGAGCATTCGGTCCTGCTGCTGAAAGTCGTCTGTAAACTATTGCATCATTGTCATACATGTATTATTAAATACCTCAATATTTCAATTTCATATAGTCAAACTGTTACCAAAACTGACATTTCCTTTCCTGATGATACATGATTTTAGCTTTAATATGAACTTTTAGCCTTGTTTTATAAAATAAATATGCAATTTGAAACATTTTGACCTAAAAGTTCACAACATACAAAAAGGAGTTTATGCAAATAGAATTTAGCAATGTAAATTTTGCAACGTAAGCACCTGCACTTTTCTAGTGCTGATAATCCCAACTCAAATGTCAATTAATTCAGCAAATTAATAAAACTGATGATCAGTTGTATTGACTGATGATTCTGAAATTTGCCCAAACCAAAGCTTAGGCTTTCTTTAAGCATGTGATGGTTTTATATTTGAGATTCTCCACGTATTTGTACCATTGGATGCCAATATAATTCAATGTATACTATATTATACTATACACCATATTGTACGTGCAGTACCTTGTGAACAAAACACCTACTCCCATGGGTGTTATACAAACTTTCGTTAATTCCTATCAATTAATTAAATATTTCTTTCATTCTTTCATTCATTTGTAAACAATGCATGTAGAAATTGTGGCATTGTAGAAGAATTCACTCTTTATATTGCCTATGGTGTCATTAAAGTAATTATTCTTTGTAAATCATGCAAAATACTCTACTAACCGCAGACAATTTCGCTAACTACGCACTCAATTTAGTACTAGTAATTTGGGCTTTTTGTCTCCAAGACCTCTGACCACTACTTTCTTAATTCCGAGTGAAAATGAAAGGTAATTGTTTTTTTTTGTTTGTTTTTAAAAAAAAAAAAAAAAGAAAAAATCTTGGCCATACAAGTCTCAACTGGTAAAAAAACAAACAAAAACAAAACAAAACAAAAAAACAACTTAAGATCAACTTAAGTCGAGTCAACTTTATGTAAAAAACTAAAAAAAAAAATTAATTGTAAATAATGGTAGGTTTATGTGAAACTCATTACATTCGATTATGTAGATTTACAAATTAATTTATTATACAAACAAAGAAATGAATTCAATATGTACAGTAAATGGTACACCTATTTTTGTTTGAGCATACTGTTTGGAAAGGGTTTAACCTTTTCCCGGAAATAAAGTGTTAAAACAAAACTAGGGAACGTGACTTTTTTTTTTTTTTTTTGCAGTTGGACGTTAATCAATTAATTGATTTTATATATTGTATAACAATAACAAAATAGAACAAATTCTGCCACTAATAATGGACTCAGCTGTACGCACCCAGTCCTGTAGGCACTATTCGCACTACTGAAATTGATGCATACATTAACAGGATGATGCAGGCATTGAGTCCGTCTCATCAAACTGAGAGCCTCCCCTCTTTCATTAGTCATCATGGTCTCCTGAATAACTGACACATTTAAACACATCCGAGCATGTTCTGGGCAAATTAAAACACTTCTAATTAATGCTATGCAAAACACAGCCCTAAGTTGATTACCTGATTTATCTTTGTTCTACTTTAGAAGGACGGAGTCGGCCCAGCAATTCATCTTCCGCTCACATGCTTAAGATTCAGGGTGTGTTTAAATGATTTATTTAAAAAAAAAAAAAAAAAACTTAAGTGAATAAATCACCTCAGAGCTAATTTCCCTAATGATATTAGAAATGAGTAACTGTACAAATTGTGCAAAATATGAGCCTTTATTAACCTGTGGCACCTTTCATTTTGCGAGGTCAAGATGTCCATCCGGTTTCATTTTTGCGAAAACAAAAACATGATTAAAACAACTGACATTTGACATGTTTCCACAAATATATCATGTTGCCTACCGTGGCCTTACAAACTCTGTAAAAACTGTGATGTGGTTATAAATAAAAATGAACCACTGGTTTTGCTTCATTTAGGACCGAATGTTGAAGCTGTCCAAGTACAAATATGCTACAGTTAATTCAATTGGCACAGAGTTTATAACTTTATCTTAAATAGATGACATTAATATCCATTTTGGGTGTTAAGTCTCAATGAGCTCAAGGGAAATAAATGGCTTTACTTTAATATTAAGAGATAAACATAATTTCCTCAGCTAGGGCCAACATTCAGTCACCTGACCATGAGCGAGCAGCCGACATGCACTAAAACGTTCTGCATCTGCACGCGCATAGAGAGCATAAATAATTCAGAATTAATCCCTGCAGAGAGAAGGATGATGGGAATCGTAAATTATCCGTGCACAATGCCTTAGCGTGGGCACTCTGTGAACCCGTGCTAACTAGTCTGCTTCCTCATTACACACTAGACACAAGCCTCTTAACCTCTGAATATTAATTTGGAGGCAGCTGCACAAAATAGGTACAGGAGTGAAAATGTTGGTAGGATTGGAGGGCATATATGTGTGGATCTGGCCAGAGCTGTACATTGCTTTGCCAAAGGTTCTGTAAAAAAATAATAATAATAAAAAAAAATTAAAAGCTTTAACGATATGTCAACACGTAGCATGCAACCCCAAATTTTACAAACCTTAAATGTTACAAATGTTATTTTCTACTTTTAAAAAATCTACTCTTCAATATTTAACTTTGAACAGCACATTGTGTGAAAGGTGTGGTAAAGTGAATCCGGATATAACAAGCAGCAGTTATATAAGACAGGATGAAAAAGAAAACTCATAAATGTACAGAAGTTCATAAATGATTGTGGCATATATGGGTCCCACGATTGCACTAAGATCTTCATTCGTTAAAAGGAAAGTCAGCACTACGTCTACTGATCAAGTAGATAGAACTTGGGCACGAATATGGAACGAGATCTTGTCCAGGAATAATTTTGAAAGAAAGCCAAAAGAAAGTGTGGACTCCTAGGATTTCATGTTTCATATAAATCTGGTGGAGAATCTTTCAAAGGTAAAGGAAGACAGTTTAGTCTTTACCTGATAGATCTCCTGTTAATAAGGCAGAAACAATAAAACTAGTTATTACCAGAGACTTATATTACACGTGAAGGAATTGGTTCCACATGTTATAACAGTAAATATGTCTGACTATACAGTGAGGTGAATGTGTTCACACACTTTTGTTTTTCTTATTTAATAGACTTCAAAAGTGTGTGTGTATACAAATATATATATAAAANTTTTCTATTTCACACATAATATGTAATTTGAATTTGTACCAATAAATATCAACAAAAAGTCTTTCTTCACAAGCATGAATGAAAATAGAGAACACATATTCAGACAGCACAAATAACCAAAGTGAGAACTTTGTTGCGAAGCTGTTGCAAGCAATTAGAGTGTTTTGTCATTTATGGTAAGAAGTAATTAGTTTTTTTAACCCAAGGTTACGACGGTCCCTCTGATAGACTTGCAATTTAAAATCTCCAAGAAATTCAATAGCACGCACATCATGATGCATGTCCCTTTGCCCTCTTTTTAATAATGAGCTATACTGCCTACGTGTTTGGGGTCATGGTCTGGAAAAGCCCATCTTCTTGCCCTCTGCAGTTTCATATTCCCCTCTAGTTAGTCTCAATTTATTTATAGTTCCTTTAATAACGTATAATGCTCCCGAATGGTGATGAGACTTTTGAAGAAGGCTATAAGTCTGTTAATGATCCCGGCCAAGGTGGCTCTGAGCGCACTGCAGTTGTTCTTCAGAGAGTGGAATGCCTGGTCCTTGAAAATTTTGCTTTTGTTTATTGAAACTGCACATCATTGTCAAACACCACTTGCACATTATAGCAATGCACATGGAAGTTATTTCTACATCCCGGGTGCAGTCCTGACCACTATCCTCACCATTTCTACATATATGGGACATTAAAGGAGTTCCTGAGAGGCCAGCATTACAGATATGCAGCAGGCAGTCCGATCATAGAAAGCGTTCTCCCTTGATGGTATCCAAGCACTGGCGAAACCCTGAGAAAAGCATTAGTGTATTAGGGGGTTAAATAGAGAAATCCCAGTTTCTGTCCGGGTTTGAGGTTTGAGGTGAAGGCTCCTTGCATTTATAATCTATATACATATATGGTACTTTACACTTGGATCCCTTAGTACCAACTGAGTATAGTTAAATGCCACAGCTTATCTGAGTATTGCTGCTGATGTCCATTTCTTAATGACCTCAGGATGTGCCATGTCACTAAGCTAGATTGATCTCAAACTAGTTTCTTGAACTTGACAATGAGATCACTGCACTCAAATGGCCTTCACAGTCATCAACTCTCAGTCCAATAGAGCACCTTTGGGATGTCTGTGTGGAATGGAAAATCTGCATCATGGAAACCTGATAAATCTGCAGCTACCACTTGCATGCTTTCATATCATTATGGACCAACATTTCCAAGAAATGGGATCCAACCCAGTACTGGCAAGGTTATATAAGTTTCATATTTTAGACAAAACACAACATTTAGTGGCCCTAATATTGAATGCTATGAACATATTTTTACAAGCCAGTCCATACTGTCAAGTGTGCATACATTATGTTATATACTCAACAAAGCTATATTCAATGTGGTGAAATTAGTTTCTAGTGCACCCTTCTCTTTCACTATAAAATACTAATACTATTACACAGTTTCCCCCCTCTCTTGCTACAATCACTAGCCCTGGTTTGGTGCATTTGGGAGCCTTGATACACGTACAGTAATATATATTACATAAATATAATAATAATAATAATATATAATATATTT
>QMIH01000709.1:33965-45619 GCA_003987875.1 Clarias batrachus | reverse complement strand
ACACACACACACACACACACACACACACACACACACACACATTATTATTGTGTAACAGTTAGTCATGATGTATCAAATAATTACATCACCACTGACTTTTCAAAATTATTTAAATAATTATTTCAGGCTATTTCTTTGCTGCTGGGTTTTTATTATTATTTTTATTATTATTATTATTATTATTATTATTTTTACTACTTTTCTCAGTTTTAATCCCCTTACTCTGGACTTCCCCTAAATGACACTTTAGCAACCCGTGGTCAAACCTGGTATTAATATAGTCAGGTTATGTTATGTTGGCTGTGAGATATGCTGCTGCTGTAAACCCAGATACTCATCGCATGTTTATAACTTTATTCTACATGACGGCTCTCAAACCCACAGATGAACATGGCATTGTTGTAAATGATACTACTTTATATTTTTGGTGATTTTTTTTAAACTATACTTTAATTGCAGTTATCCACTCTTTTAGACAGAATAAGTGATTTTCTAAAAGTGAAAAAAAAATATCTAAGAAAGAGCAATCAGTGTTTTTTTTTATGTCCCTTTTGATTTCTGTTATGCAGGGATGCCTAAATATAATTTGGACAGTTAACCAATATAATCCAGTAAAACCATGATATTTTGCGACTTATCATACTGTGAAACGTTTTAAGTGTAACTATTACCTTTCATTGTAGAATTTGTATTAGCATGAGCTAATACAAAAAAAAAGTAAAAAAAAAAAAAAATTCCTAACACAATACCAAGAATAATATTTGTGTGTTAAAATTACTATGATATTTCAGAGGAATCCGTAAGTATATTGTGTGTCCCTCCTCCATCTCATTCTATATCGAGTGTAATGGTTCCAAAAACACGGCAGGGAGAAAGTCCAGCCACACAATGCTCAGTGGGCCTTCGTATTCACTTACACCCCCTATTGCTTATAGAACTGAACAGCGCTTTGATCCTCAAATCTAATTGTTTAATGTTGCACAAACCAATTCCAAGCCTGATTGACTGCCTGGTCAAATAACTTCAAACAAGGCCTCAGCTTGAGGGGGGAAATAAGGGCGCACACATACGTTACCAGTTACGAATACACTAGGATCCATACTGAAACTTTTCATCTCTGATCACATGACTTATGTAAATTCGTCCAATTAAGATATCGCATTAGAATATTTCAGAGACAAATTTAGTGTCGAAATGGATACATGATTAAGAAACAGAGCACACGTCTGAAAGCGGCTATTAGTATCAGTCGTGAGCACTTACAAAGCCACTGTCTTAATAAAACCCTTAAAAAAAAAAAAAAAACTACTTGCATTACATTCTGAAGTACAGCTGAGCAAATTGAACACATGGAGGGTGTTTACGTGGCTGTGTTCCTGCAAACAGTGGCAGCACAAAAACAACCGGCGTGTCTCATTGTGTGCGTGTGGGTGAAGGGGCTTTTTCGCACCATTGTCCGGCGTGTCAGGCGAAATGAGAGAGGGCCGTTAAGAGGCGCAGAGATGCAGTGGCACACCTGCTGGGCTGGCCCAAGCACAGCCGCCATTAAAGGCCGCTGCTCGCTGCCGGGCCCCCTTTGTTGTCAGTGAGCTGTTGGTGGCGACATGTTTGAAGTGTCACAAGTGTCACAGTCTTTATTAGATGCAGCACGACGCTGGCAAACGAGTACCAGGGAAATAAAGGATCATTTATAACAGACAGCTCGGGCCATGCAAGATAAGTGATTTAGATTGGAAAAAAAAAAAAAAACTTGGCATGCCTACCTGTACCATACAGTTTTAGCATTAAAGTTTGCCACGCTTGCTAATGTCACACTTGGAGGATCAGCTGTGACACCATTTAGTCCTAAATCGTTATTTATGCACCAATATCAATCCATGTGCTGATTAAATTGTCTTTCAGGGTAACAATGTCAATGAGCTGGGATATTACCGTGCCTTCTCTGGCAGTGACTATTCAGTATATGCACTGCTCATAAGAAACCACATATAGCACTCTTATTAAAACAACGAAGGATTTCTTTGTTGTTGTTGTTGTTGTTGGTGGTGGTGGTGCTGTCAAACACAAAGTATGCAGTATATTTAACCACACCCTGGAGTATAAAAAGGAAAAAAAATCAATAACTCAAAGTCTACTGATAGACCATATTGACTATAGTAAAATATCTGATTTGTAGACAATTTGTTTAATTATTTTTCAAATTGTAATCATATTGCTCCAAATGGTAACACAGGTGTGGCCGTAAATGATTCAGATTGACAGACTGAAAACATAATGTGCTCTAAATGAATACAAATAGAGATATGAAGACGACAAGGACTTTTGTGTTTTAGAAAGTTAGACTGAACGGCATCTGTTTGATACTAAAACTATACACTCACTGTACTGTATATTGATACGTACAATGTTAGTGCAAGCATGGAACAGCTTGTTCCCTGACATTTACAGAAGGCTTCAAGCACTGTACGGTGGTGAGACTTTGAATGGTGCAAATGTTTTAAATAAGGTTGTATGTCTGCGAATGACAATCTTGACTAAGGTGGGTCAGAGCCCATGAACATTCAGCAAAGTGGAACGCCTGATCCTTGAGAATAGATAACTTGTCACCAGTTTGCATAAGAGATGCGTCTGTCTGTGGGAACTGTGCATACACTCATTTACCAACACCACTTGTACATGACAGGAAGTTGGTTGGGAGTTATTGCCACATATCCTGTATAGTCCTGACATCACTTCAAGCCATTCCCTAGTGTTTGGGCTATTAAAGGAGTTCCTGGGAGGTCCGCCTTTTATGCATAAAGCAGGCAGTCTGATGATGGCTCCTGGATACTGAGAAAATGTTCTTTCTCAGCCTTAATGGAATCCATCCATCCATCCATCCATCCATCCATCCATCCATCCATCCAGGAAACTCTGTAGTCCAACTAAGTTACAACCATTGTAGGCCCTCCAGCCAACATCTCACACGCACAATCTCACACAATATGGGCAATAATTTGGAAATGCCAAACCTAATCTGCATTTTCTTTGGACTGTGGGAGAAAACCGGAGAGCCTGGAGGGAACCCACCAAGCACAGGGAGAACAGGCAAACTCTATGCACACATACCCAAAGTGGGAATTGAACCCAGGACCTGGAGGTGCAAGACACTAAACCACCATCTCCCCATTAATGGTATCCAAGCATTAGTGAAATGCTGGGATAAGTGTAGCAAGAGATTATATAGGGAAATAAAGGTCCTTTTTTAAATATTATAACTGTGTTGTGTTATCAAGCACAATCAAAAGTCTCAGTTTGACTTCATAGTGGTATTGCATTACACACTTGTATATTTTTTCAGTAGTGGATTAAGATGCTTGCACACTGCGGTATGTACTACAGTATGTACAGTACAAGTGTAAATGGGACGACCTCAGAGACTGTGATTCGTTCCTTCATGCCACATTCCATGGTGGTCAGCGATGTGGCCACGTTGTACTGTATTTCAGAGTCAAAGTCTCCTTTATTGTTTCATCATGGATGTGTTAAGTGAGCGATGAAATATAGTTTCTCCAGCAGCAGACAACAGACTATACACAGCACTGTACTGTAGTCTATATACAACCCTATATACGTACAGTAATAGACTATCAACCCACATTCCGCAGTAGATTTAATGGATAAAATCTACACAACCTTGAAGAACACACTGAAGTTCAATGAAAGAGGACTAGATCACTTTTAAATAAGCAAACAAGCCATACTTGTCAATATCCATGCACTAAATGATGGCATTCAATGTGGTGATGAGTACTGGAAGTAATCCTGTGTCAGGTTTGCTCCTCAATACACAGTGGACTCATGAAGAGTGTCTATTGATTGACATTTGTTGCCAGCATTCATGCACAAAAGCTCAGCGCTGACAGAAAATGCCCATAATTGCTCTCATTGCCACTTCATTTGAGGCAGGCAATTTTAGGAAGAGGCTCAGCGTGACCTTGTGCTTATTTAATTCCACAGTAATAAGTCCAAGAGGATATGATCACTGAGGCACATAATGGCATTCTTATCAATACATGGATCCGTATAGAACGGCTAATGAAGAGAGCTATGAAACATTGCAAATATACATGAAACACTTACTCCGTGTTCGCTGGAGGTTGTTGATGAAGCGCATTTGGGCCGTTCACTAGAGCCCCATATGGTATTCCCTCTCCGTGTCATTGCCTTGTTACACCATTCTGACCAGCAGCCAGAGAGAGAGAGAGAGAGAGAGAGAGAGAGAGAGAGAGAGAGACGGGCCACTGAAGACAGTGCTCTGAAGCTGAATAGGCTAGGGTCAACAGTGCCATAATTACTTTCAAATGTCAGCCTACAATAAAATACAACAGTTCATCTGGCAGAGAGCAAATTAGCTTTGACCATGGCATAATTACCCTTTCTAGGAGAACCATTAGGAGAGATCAAATCTGCCCATCCAGGGTTTGAAGAAAGGCCATCAGAGTACACTCCACCTGACAAGGATGCACATTTGCCATTTGGCGTGGTAATTCATTGTCCTTCTAATAGAAATTTTTATATTTGACTCTGGAATTGAAAAGTGTAATAACCTGCCAGTTTTATCCTAAGCATTTAAGAGACATGGTTGGGTAACTCACACCTGTAAAATAGAGCTGAATTGTCAGTACTCCTGACAAGCTACATTTTCTCCTAAAAAATACCATCGCTGCACTTTATCTTCCTTTGTATACACACAATGCCGTCGACGCTCAGATTTAAAACCAAATAAAAGGCTCGTTTCATTTGCCATTACGGCAATCAGACCCTCGCAGACAAATACGAAGTAGATTTGGGTCTAAGTGGAACAATTTCAAGACAATTAACCTGTCCATCACTCAAGTATCCTGCACAAGATCACAGTGACCCATTAGAAACTGATAACCTTAAATCACTAACCACTGGCCAGCTGTTCAATTCTCGCCGAGATAAAAATCAACCAGACACCCATTAGACACTTTAAATCGACTTTTTATTTCAGGAACGCAAGGCAAAGATAACGCCTTAATGGCACTGAAGATGTACCACTATCCTCACCTTTTTGAGAAAGCAGATAACGCACAATGTCCAGCTTCGACTTCTTTATTTATTTCCAGTGGTGCATTAAGGTGGAGCCTTTGTAAGAGGTAATTACAGCGGGAGCACACTTTCTCTCAGTCGGACTCACACAAAGGAGGCAGGAATGAATAAGGCGGGGAAAACCATGTCTTCTTTGTTCTCACCATCATCTGGACTAATTAGAAGTATTGCGATCTTCAATTAGCTAATGTGTCTGTGGTGACCTTATATAGAACAGCTGCCGGTTAGGTGTGGGAATGATTAACATTTCAAAACCTCTGTCTACAGATGTGATGAACCCCACACCCTTTCGGTGTTTGATAGGAGAAAAGGATTTATTGCTTATGCTGAGAAGAGGAATCAAGAAAACCGGCAAGGTTATTATTAGAAATGTCAATAAAGCAGTGGTGGCTTATACAAAGGGGCTAGTGCGGTGTAAATGCTGTGCAGTGAACTTTAAATCCAGACATTTATTAAATGCACTTATTGGTCAAAAACTGGAAGCAGAAGAAGTGCTAAAAGATGTGGATTAGAGCAAGAATCGCTACCCCATGCTTTTGAGATGTAGTTGGGCAAACATGACATATCAAACATAGCTGAGCAAAGTTACATAGCTATCAGCCACAACAACCTTCTCCAGGTCTTGTGGAGTAATGCCCCAAGGGCCCAGTGCTGCCCCAATGGGAACCCAAAACCTAGGTGGTTATAGTTTTAACGGTTTTAATCTTATGGCTGATCAGTGTATTTGACACGTTGTTGACTCCAAAATGTTTTTTAATGGATTTAATGTAAAAAAATAAAAAATAGATAGTAACATACTGTATACTGCAGCATAAATCAAGTGTGAATAGCCTTTTCATGTCATTTTAGTTGATGCTCTGCCTTTAATAAATGTTGCAATTTATGTCATCGTGCTGCACCAAAATCTATGGTCACGAATCGCTGCTGAAATAAAGGTCAAACTGCATCATTCTATACATGCATATAACAGATTTAATTAGGAAAACATCCTGGTGCTGACCTCATTGAGCCAATCAATCATTTAGTGCGATGCTGCGTAATGCTGAGCAGTCCAAAAATATGTCTCCTCGATGATATATCACACATTACAATCCATTCTGAGATATGCAAACACTTTCCTTTGCCAGTGTTTATGGGATTAGAACATTACAATACAGCCTCGACAAAGAGACTGCAATGTGACCTGCTTTTCCTGCGGTACCTAAGAGCTAGACATGAAGCCTCAGTAATCACTGTGAAAGCCATTACGCTCATTTTTGTAACCTGATGCTTGTTTTACAACACCTAGGTGCTGCTTATTTTGCAGCTGATTATTATAGTAAATTCACGATGCCTTTTACTGCCACTTGCAAGTGCTCCAATGAGGAGGTGAGAAACGCACGAGGTGAAATAAGATGCTTGGCCTACCAGTTGGAAGCTTTTGGAGTGCTGAACAGGAAGATTACGCTCACAAGATTATGTGTGTGTGTGTGTGTGTGTGTGTGTGTGTGTGTGTGTGTGTAAGTGTGTGTGGAGAGGACAGGAGGCGCAACCGAGGAAGAGCACCTCCCAGGTACAAACCCTGTCCTTGCTTCTCACTTTTCTGTTGAGAGCCGAAGCTTTATCAAATTACACTTGGGTTGACTGTCAGCAAGGCTCCTGATTTGGCAGCAGCCACTGTGATTAGTCATATTGAATTATGAGTTCTGACAATGGCCTCTCCAAAACATACGCACACACTTCCTCTCCCACAGTCCTCGATCCCCTCTTCCTGCATTTATGTTCAGTGACACACCAACGCAGATGCAGGTAAACCGGATTATACTGGCTGTTCCGCTGTCACACAGCCTGCAGATTGTAATTCTCATGCCTTTCTGACAAGCTTGGCGCCTCTTGAAGTCACCCAACAATTCACATTGGCACCAAATAAAAGGTCCGAATGAGGTCATTAGCCACATGTGCAATTCTGCACAGGAAAATAGACTCACTGGTCAATTTAATAGGAACACAAAGACATTCATGGGAAAATAGAGCCCTGACAGGGCAACACTGTGAGTCAATATTCACATCAAACGAGACCCTAAAAATGCAATAATAAGTGGAATAAGGGCCCAGATGAATTAAAAATGCACAATTTATGCACCGTAGTCTAAATAGTCTGAAAAGATCTGGTGAAAAAAATCGAATTAAGAGGCAATTGGATCTGTTCAATAGATAAATACTAGCCTACTATGTCAAAACTTAGTTTGATCATTTTCTTGTTATGAGGAATGTCTTCTTTGTGTGTATGTTTTCTCTATGTGGGGGTGACATTAGATGATGTGGACAGTTTCTAGGAGGGAAATTTTGCTTCCAATCCTGGTGAGAAAAGTCCATGCAAACAAGCAGCTCTCTCCCACCTGTTTTTACGTTCATGAACTGGGTCTCTGGCTGAAGAAAGGGCACTGATTGGTAAAACATCTAAACACCAATCATAGATGAGAGTGAATCTTTGTAGCCAATCAGATGATGGAAAACCCAACCTAACCTCAAAACTGGAGGAAAAAAAAAAACTTTTTCAGCAGACTAATTGTTTCACAGCGAGCACTTTGTGCCAGCTAGAAAGTTATATTCTGAATGAATGCTTTGAACATGTAAACACGCATCTTACCAGAGGAGTGTAAAACATTTAAAGTCAACGTTTAAGTTGAAATCTCTATACAGAACAATTTCAATTGGATTGAAGTAATATCGTCCGTTTAGACCTAACTAATGACATTAACCGTGGTGCTGTTATTGGTGCCAGATGGGTTGGTTTGAGTATTTCAGACACTAAAATCTCCTGGAAATTTCTCGCACAACAGTCTCTAGAGTTTTACACAGAATGGTGTGAAAAATGAAAAACACCAATTGCGAACGCACTGCATATCCAGCCCTTCATTAAAAATGCATGTTTTTGTTTTTCGTTCCCGTCAGTGACATCATTTTCTTCCGTATTCCGATGTTTGGTGTGAACATTACCTGCAGCTCTTGACCTGTATCTGCATGATAGTATGCATTGCTCTGCTTCCACATGATTGGTTGATTGGATAATCACATGAATAGTGCACAGATGTTGTTACAGAACTGGCCGCTGAGTGTTTTGCTCATAGATGTGTTCATTAATTTCCTCATATGATTACAATGAACTGGAGAGAGAGAGGCCAGCGGTCCACAATCGTGCAGCTCGGCGTCACCTCAGGAGAACTCGCTCATTCTTCAGCAGTGCTCAGGCAGCTGAGCGATTACAATCCTCTTCATTAATTTTATCTCGGACATAAACTTTTAATAAGCCGACAATCAGCGGATAGGACTTCCAGGGCAGTTTAAATGACTGGAACCTATAATTACAGTTCCAGAACTTGATTAGAATAATCTGATTGCAATTATTCAGTGATTTTCAACACAGGCCCCAAGCTAGATAACTATAATTCAAGTACATGTTCCTAGCTGGCTATAAAATGATGTTCTAATCCAGGAGTGGTTGAGAGAAAGTGCACAGAGGGGAGGAAAGTGTAATATAAATGTGCAGCATGAACGTACTATAGTGGAATAAAGCACACTGGGGTGTGAATTTAATTAATGTGCCAGCTCTGTAGAGGGCATGGTGGATCAAGGGCCACTGTGGATCATGGATCTATCCTATTCAATAGTAAGCAGAGCGATACACAGCCCAGTGACACGCACTACAGTCACTGCACAGCTAATAACAACAGCTTGTCTTGGATTTAAAAAAAAAAAAAAAAAGAAAAGAAAAGAAAGAAGAAAAAGGACATATGACCTGATTCTGTAATCATAAGGACTGTCCTGAGACTCTTATAAATATGAAGTATTCCTATACTTAACATCTGTACAGCATATATGAGAATGTTTGATTTTATGATATAGATTTGGAAAAAAAAAAAAGTAATTTGATTATTACTTTTTTCATCAGCATCCAGAAGAAGATGGCTTCCCTTCTGACCCTGGTTCTTCTTCGTGTCATCTAGTGTGTTATTTCTTATGTCATGTCTGGCTTGCTTACTAGGGATCATAATATGCATCTAGATTTCTGAATAATTGAAGTGAATTGAATTCAATTTAATTGCATTAATCCCCTGAGGCTTAGTGTAACAATGCAAAACTTTACTAAAGTGTATGCATCGTTGTTCAACAACCACACATACTTTTGTCCTGTAGGTTAATGTGAAGACAATTGGAATACAGAACCAACATAAATATAATTTTTGGCTCTAACATGCATAGTTTCAAAATACATGCTGTGGGAGCCATTTACTAGGACGCAATTACAGTCATTAAAATCTTAGGAGAAACATTATACTAAGGCAATGACCTAGAGGTACATGGTAGCTCGTGTAAACCACTATGAAACAGTGGAAACCCAACATCATCCAGCTGCTTTTGTAAAAAGCCTAATTAACAAGGACACAACAGATCTTGACTTAAGAGTCATTTGCACAGCCAATATAATGACTAGATTAGTCTGACTTCCCTCCTGGCAAAAGTACATTTAAGTGGGGTGATAGTGACAGACCTGCCAAACAACACACATTTTGAATATAGGAGATTTTTATTTTAGAAACTATGACACGCTTAAAAATACACCAAAACAGCAGCCTTCTTTTTTTAAATTTTTTTTTTTTTACCCCTAATAAAAACAGCAGCTGAGCCAATCGATGTATGATTCAGGAATGATTGACAACTGCGTGGGCGTTTCAAATGTTCCAGTATTAATTGACCTCTGTGGCAGACACATCTCCTGCTTTCTCTCTCATGGTGTAATCTTCTGGCCAAACCTCAATTTTCTCGCTGAAGTTTTTTTCCTCACAACAAAGCAGCGCTTTTTCTTTGTTTCAGGCTAAAGCTACTTAAATATTTTTAAGAGCAATAATGTAAAAAACAATATATCAATGCATATTCGATCTGACATTAGACCTATATTATATGTACTTAACAATATTTATTATTGCAACAAAGTTGCAACAAAATCCTCCCAAAAAAATCAGAAAATGCTCAAAATGTGCATTTTTATGCTTTGATTGGAAAGAGAAATTATATATATTGTGTAAGACAAGGCGAGGGAAGGGGCTAATTCCACACACACACACAAATACACACACAAATACACGGCGCCTGCGGGCACAAATGGAAACACTTATCTGTTGGGATTTATTTTAACTTTTTTTAAAGGTAAAGTGCAGGTAAATTTGTTTTATGTTTACTTTACATATTGTATTAATTATTTTTGTGTATTAATTTTTTTGGGCTGTGGAACAAATTATTTGCGTTTTCATTATTTCTTATGGGAAGATTTGATTTGGTTACGAATTATGCTCGTAATCCAAGGTTCCACTGTATATATATATATTAGTTTTGATAATTGACAGTGACATTATAAATAATTAACAGACAGTACAAACAGATTTAAACTTTTCGCAGATATGCTCTGTTTTTATATGCTGTCCCTCTCCCAGTATTATTAATTATTCCTTTTCAGGGTTGCCAGGTCTTCAGATGTTTAGGGTGCTTACCACTATTGTAAACAACAACACACACACACACACACACACACAAAATAAAAACTCTACAATGAGTGACACACACTCCTAACCATGGCAGATATGAATACAAGAGGGATGCAAAACAGCCAGTAAACTTAATAGGACTTAAATCTCATTAGCGCGTCCCATACGCATGTCCACATGTGACTGCTAATCCAACGGTGCGCTATCAGAAATGTGAGCGTAATCCTGCAAAGAAGACGAGGAGCGCAGAGAGTAATTGAATTGTGGTTGATGTGTAGGTCACTTAGTGTAAAGTAATCCCTGAGGATGTAGGGTAAAAATGTTCAAATGTGTAGTTACAGTATACATCATTAACATATCATTTCTGCTATAGGGATATTAAAAGATTCAGTATGAGCAAACAAAACTAATGAATAAATAAGATACAAAAAAGTATTTAAAACTTCTTTCTGGCCAATTCCATATATGGAAATCCTACAATGTCCAAGTCACCTTTCTTATAAATGTCACACTGGTCTATAAATGTCTACATCAAAACTAAAGGAAATAATTTAAAAAGGTTCCCGGCCTGCTCTATGAGATCTCTTACTTTCTGAACTTTTGAGAACACTGAGGAATCTTTCTTTTTTTTCCTCTTCCAAACTTTGTCTATTTTGGCCCTAAGAAATATATTGCAATTAAATCAGGATCAACTCTGGAAGTACAGGCCAAGAATGAGTGAGCGAGTGAACGAAAGAGAGAGAGAGCGAGTCAGGAAGTGAAGGCCTGGAGTTTTGCCAGGACAGGCAGATCCAGCTGGTCCATGTAAGCAGCAGCCCGATCATGGCCTTCTGATTTCCCCTCCCTCAACACAGTAAAGCCGGGAAACACATTCACCACATCACTCCTCAACGCAAATTTGATGTTGAACTGATGCCATGGTTCTCTTCTTTTCCTCGGGGCTACAAATTCATCATAGGATTCCCTTATCCTGTGTACTAATTTTGTGAACATTTACTCAGGTGGCCATTTAGGCAA
>QMIH01000709.1:9525-32684 GCA_003987875.1 Clarias batrachus | reverse complement strand
TATATATATATATATATATATATATATAAAATAGTAACTTTTATTATTATTTTTTTTTATCAACAATGTTTCTATATTTCTATATACAAAGTCTTTGGATGCTTCCAGATCAAGTTACTCTTTCTATTCATTAAACATACATGATTATTCTGTGAAATATACTGAAGGTATTGCTGTGGTGTAGGGTCCTTTGCATTTAGTGCAGATTGAAGGAATAAAGCAACGCCAGTACATCTGCGGCTGTCTAGTGCTTACTTTTTTTTCTTACTTCTTTATTTCTTTATTCATTTTGCACAAGAATGTTTTACAGTTGATGTTACTTTTTCATTTGAACTACTAATGCATTTTATTGGTTCTACTGTATGTACGCTCTCCAAAAAATATAAATACTGAAGTAAATTCACCATGACCCTGACCAGGCAGTCACTAAGGATGAATAAATAAACACTGTTAATGCCTAGTTCTTTCTAGTTATTTTTAATATTCACTTCCATTATCCCAGAAGCTTCATATCGGCCCACTTGCCCACCTGATATAAAACATCATGCTCAAGGTATATTTATTTATTTATTTATTTATTCATCCATTTATTTATTTATATCCCATTTAGATGTCTTCTTTTGCAGTATATAAAGAAAGAAACGAACATACATAGTGCATAATCTATTTATTTCTGTTTTTGTTTGTTTGTAAGAAACAGCAAACAGACGGAACCATCATTATAGAACAGTAATAATGATGCATTATCCTTGGTTATTTGCCAGAAGATTAATACTGTATAAGTGTATATAATGAGGTAGTGAGGCAAAGAGGCAGTGAAAAGATTCACAATCAATGAACTTATTACACTCTTCTTTTGAAATAACTATACAGAGCTGGAAAAAAAAATAATTCAGAGAAGAAAAGTGGGGTCTTGGAATCAAAAGCTGTCACATCAAGGGCCAGTTTGCAACCATAGAATTCCTCGCAAGTGGTTCTTACCCACATATAAAGACAGAGGCAGTGAGTTTGAAAGAGAAAAAGAGAAAAAAGAGAGAATTGAGGTGAAAGAGGGCTATGGTGAATACGCTATATAGCATAGCTGCTTTTTTTGTCTTTTCTGAGGGGTGGAGTTTGCAGTTCACAATTAGTGCTGTTTCCAAATAATCTGCAAGAATAAAGAAAATTTTCTTTCCAACAAGAGCATTTTTTTCACAGTCTAGCACAGAAAAAAAAAATAAAAAAACTAGGACTAAAAAGACGAAAGCGTTGGCTTCATTGTCCTGTCCCACTTAAATCTCACTTTCAATTCACTAAATGTGCTATTTGACTTGGCAAGTAAGTTGGTATGTGCTGTAGGCCAGAAGGATGTCTAATCATGGGGAGTGCGAGTTTGTGGGCAGCCCCTTCTGGGCGGCATTCGCCTCAGCTCATGACCTTAAGCTAAGTGGGTGGTTCAGCCCATGAGAAAAAGGAAAACAGTGCATAGTGTTAACCTTTTACTTGAACCTCTTGCTTGAATTTTTTTTGAATTGCCTACAATGTAGAAACTCAGTATTGTTGGGGGAAAAGTGTAAACGTGTTAGAGAGGGGGATTTTGTTTGAAGAGAATCGGGCACTGCTAAAAGAGTTGGCAGGGACTGGCTTGAGGAAATGGACAGGCAAACATTGAAAGTACTTATGTTTTCATTTTAAACATTTACAAAAGGACTTCTTAAGTGATGGCCCAAATTATACAGGGATATCAAATTAATACTTTAAGAAAGGCAATTTTAAGCCATACGGAAAACCAAATAAATCAACTCAACGGCTGGATCAGAGCACCAAGAAGTATTTCAGATCTATATTTGGTAGTGGATCTAGTGTTTACAAGAGTATCTGTCAACTCTGATATCTAAAAAAGTATTTATTAGTCTCCAAATATAACCACAGAAGACAATAAACTAGTAGAACGTGACATGGACAGAGAACATTGTGTCCAGCTTCTATCCCCTCTCTTAGACTAAAAATGGCTTCCCTTCATATCTACAAATCCTTGGCCATCGGGATGAAAGATCAGAAGAGGCATAAATCATTCACTGCCAAAAACAATATTAATAATATTACATATCTGAGGCATTTGAGAAACCAATACCTAGACAAGATCAATGAGAAAGAAATAAAACACCCTCATATCCAAAATTCCACGATCCCTTGGATCCAGGAGAATAATCCTACAATAGAGTATTAACAAGCAGTTCATCTTAAGCGTCAGGAACATGCTGGATGGATGACGTGCTCTATATAGTCAGTGTTCTACGCACCACACGTTCACACACTTGTTCGTGCATATACAGTACGTATAGGAAACCAAAGAACCTGGAGAAATCCCTGATAGAGAGATAAGGACAATCTGTGTAAATCCATACAGACAGTAACCTGAGCTCATGATCAACCCTGGAGCTGTGAGATGCCAACGCTTCCCGTGATGCTGTATGTTAGAGAAGCTGACACTTCTAAAAACACTGAAGAGTTTTCCTAAGTAATTATGACTATCCCTAAAGTACAACCGCACTGCACTCTCCTGTTGCTCTCACACATCCACACCTCCCACTGGAGCCTTTTACGCTGGATAGAGGAAGAATCATGAGAACCATACAGTGCTGATCCCGGTGATAAGCCACATGATTGGGTGTATTTGTCAAAGAAAATGCTTAAACACACAATCTCCTTGTCTGCGATGTAAATTCCTCTGACAACTCTATTTCATCCATGTCTTATTTTACTGTGCGGTTCTTGGCAAAAGCCTTTAGTGAAACCCAAACACAGTTATTATGGAACTTCGCTGGCTTATAACAGGACATTAGTCAACGCAAATGTAAATTTGGTAAGATCAGACGAAAAAGGCCAAAAGGAAAAGGAACTTTGTCAGGTTCGGAGAAACAGGCTCGCTATGAAAAATGCACTTTCAGGGCTAATGCATATGTTTGATACCAGCGTAACAGAACATAATGTAATGCATTTGGGTGAAAAAGGGCACGACTGACAATGAAAGCCACTTTACACACGGTCATATGATTTGATATGTTAGTATTAAGTATGAATGCAAGAAAAACATTTCTTTCCTTAAGAACAGAATAACAGGATGTGTCTTTTACCATGACTGATTTATGTGTAACTCTTGGAATGGGTTGTGGAAATGAATGCTTCAGTGCCTACACACACACACACACACACACACACACACAAACTAAAATGTGTCTAAATACACCAATTTATATCAATCCATGACCTTGCATCATATTCTATCTATTATGATCTCTATATTATTTCATTATATTTACAGTGTGATGAGTTGTTTCTGTATTTAGACAACCTTGTATTTCATTTCTCATAATTATATCATTAATCAACCTCAGATGCCTGAATCAACAACCTGCAATGAACAGATTTTCTTTTATTACTGGAATAAAAAAAATTAAAAAAAAAACAGAAACTAAACAGAAAAGTCAACAACGGTTAAACACACAATAATGCCTGCATGTGGTAAAACTCAGAATGACCCCTGGGGCAGCTGTGGCTCTGTTTTAGGGATTGATCAAAGCTACGAACTGTGCTATTATATGACATTTACTTATTTTTATCCAGACAGGCTAATACCGAACATTCCACTCACATTAATGACTATTAAACTCAAAATGAAATGCATCTCCAGGAGGAGTGTGTCTGAGTCCATGTCCTTGGTCTGTGGTATGAAGGTGGGCTGCGCTGACAACCTGTCTCAGTTCAAACATGTTCTCTCAAGTGGCTTCACAGCACATATGTGTACGCCTGCCTCTCATTCCTGAGAGGATAGTGTAGGAGTGCAGGATAACTGAAAGGAAGACAGTCTGGAGCATTTTAATACTGACGGGAGGAGGTGGGCCTATACAAAGAAAACAAGTATACTGCCACACAAATTAATTAGAGTCATTAAAACGAAACATCTGTATGTCGACGTACGTGACAAACGAGTATAATGTTATTCTGTCTAAATCAGGAACATTTGCAACATTTGTGTTAAGATAACGTTATGCCTCGACCTCGGTCAAAGTCGAGCAGTTAAGAATAAGCGCCAAATATGTGTTGAAGACATTAGCTGTGTCTGGATATGTGGACTGATGAACAAGAAATGGCGGAAGGATACATGAAAATTATTTTATTTATTTATTTATTTATTTATTTATTTATTTATTTATTTATATACTGGTTGAATTTATTACGTGACAGGTCGGTTTTTTGCTAGGCTTGGGATATTTTAATTAACTTTCTTCATTTTACTGATTTGTGCTTCTGCATCAAGGTGAACAAAAGCTAATAGATGTTGAACAACATCAGTTACATTTACTGAAATGACTGTAACACAGAAAAAAACAAAAAACAAGACAAAGACGTCGGAGGAGATGGTTAGTGCGATGTTCAGCTCAATAAATAAAATGGAAACGTCGAAGATTTCTGTGTCACCACGATGCAGTTGCATGTCTGGAGAGGTGCATGACAGACTGTGGCATAGGGTACGACATAGGCTTCACAATACCTATGGCATACACATGAGGCAGAAGCATAAATCAGCCTTTACACACACTTCAGCCAGTCATTTGAATGCTTTGCTAGAAGACAATTGCCTTTATAAGGCTCTGGATTACTAAGAGCCTGTCCACACGGAGACGCGATTCGCTGTATACGTATAAATTTTTTATCGCATTGGCGTTTCATCCACACGGATTCGGCGTTTTAGGAGACTGAAACCGCTGTTTTTTGAAACCGGGTCCCAAGGTGGATAAATCTGAAAACAACACCCTTGCGGTTTCGTGTGTACAGCCAATCCGTATATTTTGTGAAACGATGATGTCATGCACATGCTCAAAGTCTTCTTCTCCGTGTATAGTGTATCTCTATGGCAGAATTACAGCGCCCCATACTGGTCTGGCATATATATACTACACCGTTTTCAGTGATTTCGTATGTACGCAGATATTTCTTGAGACGACGCCGAACGAGGAAAAAAAATGATCGGATAGGGAACGCACTGGCTTCATGTGGACGAAGCCTAAGTTCCACTACTTTTGGGCCCTTGAGTAAGACCCTTAGGTCCTGTGTGCTCCAATGGCACCTCATCATGGCTGACTCCAAGTTTCTACGCAAAGAAAAGAAATTTCCCTGTGCTGTAATGTAAATGTGACAAATGTGACGCTTTCCCTCTTCTTCTTCTTCTTCTTCTTTTCCACAAGTCATTAAATTATGTGCAGCAGCATGTAAACAAACTAGACCAGACAGGACAAAAATAAATAACGCCACATACAACAACAACAACCTCCATAAATAACACCTTTATTCTGATTTGTTCTCTGTAAATGGACTAATAGGTGTGAAAAGCGACACAGTGATTGTAAAAGTCGGGGACATCTGGCAATTACTTCTGCCCCTAGAGTGTAATCGAATCCTTACTATTTAAAGTAAGTGTTCCTGGCACACCCTTCATCACCCACTTGCTTTGGAGTCTCCAGCTCGTTCTCTCTGTTCATCCCTACCAGCTGCTGCCAGTCAGGGAAGACAGCAGTGCCAGGCGGTGTTGGTTTAGTGTGGAGCCCACCGGCACATCCAGCCCTCCCCCCACCCCGAAGACTGCAGGTCCTCCCCACCTCGATACAGTCTGCTCCACTCGGCTGCACACGCAATCTGTTTTCTATATTACTAGCTGGTATCACTGTACTATGCACTATAAAACAGCAATTGAGCAGGAAATTAAGTTAGGTATTTGGCAGTGGCGAGGCACTCTGTGGTCTTCCCCTCTGCATATAAGGATCATTAAATACCACAAAAGTTTCTTGATAAACTTCCATTGTTTCTCACATACAGTACAGCCGCCTCTACTAGCTGGATTTTCTTTTCTTTCTTTCTTTGTTTCTTTCTTTTTTTTTTCTTTTATTGCTGTCAGTGCGTATGGGAAACAAAATATCCTAATGGGTATTTGAACAGCTTGAGATGTGTCGGCCTGGGAACTCACTTCCCTGTGACAGTGAGCACTAGCAGAGATTTTTAAACATCACTGTAGCTAAATATGGAACATCTCTCTCTCTCTCTCTCTCTATTTACAGTGTATCTTTATATCGGTATTTCACTCTCACTTTTTTCCCCCTCTTCCTTTATATCTTTATATCTCTTTTATTCCCACTCCTCTCACTTTTTATCTCTTTCACTCCTCTCTCTCTCTCACTCCATCTCTTTCTTTATATCCCTCATACACTTCGCACTCACTTTCCCCTCCATATCTTCGCCTTTATACTTTTACACAGTGTATTTTTTGTTCTAATGCCGCTGACTCCTGTCTCACACTTTTTGATCATAGCTTTCTTTTTATTCTGTCTATCTTGCAATATCCCTTTCGTGTCTATTCTTCAGTCTCTATCACTTTTTTCTATATATCTTCATCAATCTTTAATTCTAACAATATGTTTTAACATCTCTCTCTCTCTGTCTAATCTATACAAACAGGATAAGTATATTTAAACTAAGCTACTTTGGATTAACAGATGTGTAGCCATTTCCCCCTCTACCCCTTCCTCTTTTTCTCCCACATCTCATTTCCTTTCTGTTCTCCCATCCCCTTTTCTTCTGTTTGTTTTCTCTTCATCTCTCCCACATCCTTTGGTTCCAGTTTCCATTAGCTGGAGCGAGTGAGGGCTGGCTGCAGTGTGCATGGTGGATGGTGGATGGCGGATGGTGTTGGCATGGTGACTGACAGTGTGAGGGCTGAGTGAAGTGTAGTGTGTGCCGAGCAGCTCATCACTCACATGGCAGCTCTGAGCAGGAGGACAGGCTTTGGGAGACTGGCTTCCTCTCAAATGAGCAAATAGTGCACTTTTCCCCCACTGTCATTACCTGGGAGAATATTTTACCTGGGATTGGATTCAGCCCAGTGACAAACTGAGCTCTGGTGCAGAACTGTGATGCAGCTGGGACAACTTACCTAAACAACAGTCAATAGCAAAGCATTAACATCTCACTGAAAGACAGTAAGTCGTGTTCTTTGTTTTTGACACATTTTCAAATGATCATTCCTTTTAATATAGGACAATGCTTTCGGGCTATTTTTAGTGAAATCTGGTCAGAACAAGGCTCTAATTATGGCAAAAAAAGAGCAAAAAAAAATAATACATGAAGTTCACATGAAACCACAGAAAAACTTCCCACAGCTGATGGAACTCCATGCTGTGCTGTAAAGTATGCAAATAAATTATCCGCTTATTGCAGAGTAGCAGCGGCGAACAGTCGCACTCCTCTCAGCCTTTTTCAAAACACACCCTCCAGAAATATTTATACCGCAGAGAGATTATGAACTCGCATATCAAAGCAAAAGGCCATGCTGATGCGAAATGTTTTCGACTCGTAATCAAGGTTTAATTATTTGTTATAAAAATATTCGGCACTGAGGATTTCTGGATAAATGCTGTCGAGTTGATTGCTCGCAGATTAAGCATTCCTCCTGCTACATTTTTATCCTTGCGTGAACACCGCATGCTTTCTCCTCAACACAACAGTTAATATGACAGAAAACATGCTAATGATGATAATTAGCATTTACAGTGTAATTTGGAGGAATACACTAAGTTGGGATTGAGAACGTGAACAACAAAAGACCGTACTATTTATATTTTCTGTGACAAACGTATCGCACCGAATCTAGTTTACAAATGCTATGTACAGTATGTAAAGCTAAAGATAAATCTGTTTCTTATCCCAATAATAACATTGTGACTCTCCAAATGTTACTACTTTAGCGTCGTGCGCATTGTATACTCAATAGTTTTTTTTTGCACTAAATATGATCTGCAGTCTGTCACAACAAGCTTCAGGACAACAGATATTAAGTAAATTGAGTAAATTCAATTTAATGAAATTTTACTTGTACAGTGCTTTTAACGAATGAAAATCATGGAAATGAGTATAAAATGTGTCAGCTGAAGGCAATGGTGTCAAGGAAAAAATCAGATAGGGTTTAAGGGCCTTGCTCAAGGACTCAACAGTGGGAGCCTGGCAGTGAGATGGCTTGAAGCCCCGACCTTCCTATCAGTAACCCAAAAACCCACTGCCTTACCCGATTGAGCCACCACTGCCTCCAGACTCCTGAGATTTGCATATGGTCCTACTGTCTGAGCTGCTGCTATAGAACCTTCTGGCCAATCAGATTTAAGGATTCAATAACACTGTGATGTAACTGCTAACATTTTATAGGCGATTAAATTTGCTTTCGATAGAATCACTGATCTATTGGGTAAGATCTTAGGCTTTGTTGGATTTGTGGGATACGACTCCACATCCCAAATATAAAAGCCAGAGGAAATGTAAGAGTGAAATGAAGATTGTAGCCTGCTACCTCTCAATCCAATTTCTCTCATGCTCACACATATAAACACACACACACACACACACACACACACACACACACACACACACACACACACACACACACACACACACAACCTGTTGTGGCCTCCAGGCCCCATCCAGCCAGCAGAGATAAGGAGGCAAACAGGGGATAAATCCCGGCAGAAGCAGGGGTTTGACGGACAGACAGGCCACCATTAACAATGCCAGGTCTTGTGAGAGCAGCGTGCTGATGGAGAGATACCCTGGCATTTGGCACGGCTAAGAAGTGGCCCTTAAAGATTTCACACATCCAATTTCTTTGAATTATCAGCCATCTCCTGCCCGTCAGTCAGCATGAGATGTCGAAGTCTAGTCAAGCCCAGCAAGTTTATTGACAAAGCAATTCAGAGGTGGTGTTGCACAGCCTGATAAAGCATCAGCGTAGCGCAAGGACAATGTCCAGTTAACAAGAGGAGCCACACTTAATTACTGTAGCTGGGGGAAAAAAAAGGAACAGTAAATGCTGTTCAAAGGAATTCATTCATTCTCCCCAAACAGCTCTATCATCCGTCTAATATTAATTATAATACAGCAATATAGTATAAACACGCGATTAAAGTCATACCCTTAGCTATAAAACTGCAGCTTTAGGGACTTTAATATGACTTGCATCATGTTCAGCTTTCTAAACAGCACAACACAGCATTTTGCCAATCTTTTTTTTTTTTTTTTTTAATAAACGACACAACGTTTTTGCCCGCTCGGTTTAATGGACCTCGTTCAGAGTTAACGGCATCGTGAGAAGATCGTAATGAAAGTGCACATGTGCTTGTTCAAAACTTGTATGGTTTCAATACAATATGTCACGCTAACGCACAGGCAATGTACAGTACATGCATTTAAAATCGTTGCAAAATCACAGTTTTACATTCTCAACTATACTGTACATGTAGTTCTAGTAAAATTCTTGAGCGTAGAGTTTTAAAAAGATAAAGAGAGATCTTATTCAGAGGTTTAGACTTTGGGAAACACACTTCATACTGAACTCAATCCATTGTAGGAATAAAGATACTTCATCAAACATCAGAATGGAAAGCGATCGCAGTGTAATGCAATGTAGCTTTGAAGTTAACTGGAAAACTCAAATAACTGCTCTTTACAACCATGGAGAAGAGAAAGTGCGCAAAATGACAAACTTTAAGGCAGGTTGACTTGGACACACATTAGGTTCCACTTTTGGCAGTTTTTTCCCTTTTTTGTGTGTTTGCTTCCTTGTTTGTTTCCTTGTTTTTTTTTTTTTTCCTACACACTATCCGGTTTTGGTGAGCTGGTTGGATAAAATAATGAATGAGCAGGTGTATGTCATGCTGCACATAAGCACATTTGCAGTTAAAACAAATGATGGGTTCTGGGGGAAATATTATGTTTTCTAAAATAAATGTCTAATGGATTTGTGTGGATTTGTATCTGTGTTAGTGAAACTAAATAGTCTCTCCTCTTCAGCCTCCCATCCATTATGCCAACACTAACCACTTCACCGCTAAAACCATCCTGATCATAAATTGACTCTCAATATGAATGTGCGACCAAACAATCCACTTTCAGAGATCTCCTTACGCAGCGTTATGTTTAATAGAGTTAATAATAGGCAGCATTAGTAATGTGTAGGAGAACGACTTTGCCCAAGTGTTGTGTTAAAAGGATTGATGGGCTTGCATGCAGAATAGGGGGGGGGGGTGATGATGGGGGTTGGGAGGGTGCTCCAGATGCGGGCTATTGCTAACTGCTAACAAATGGCTGTTCTCAACAGAGGTTGTGGATGGGCTGGGGCAGTCTGGGGGGTGATGGAGACATACATCAGGTGGGCAGATGGGAACATTCATCAGAGAGCCATGTGTGTAGAGTTACTTTGAAGTCCTCTAGTGAGAGGTGAGAAAGAGAGCATGGCCTAGACCTCTGTGTTTATGTAGCCATGCTGTGGCTGCTAGCACTTTTAATGAAGGATTGTGATATATGAGGCTGCCCTGTTATAGAGAGACACATGAACACACACACAGGGTTGAAGGGAAAGGTTGGATTATTAAAAGTCTATGTAAGGATACATTTTTTTTAATGTCTTTTATTGAAAATAAAATGGAAAATTGCAATGCATGCAACAACGGTTTACAAAACAGATACACATTCAAACACTGTATATAAGCTAGAAGACTATCCATAGGGTGGATTTTGCATTACAGTTAGACTAGATGTGATTTGAATTAGATACATGACAATACATTAATGTTGGTTTAACATATATTGAAACTGACTAGAGATTAGATAGATTAGATAAATGAGGAAAATTGATTTCATATTTACATTACATTTCAATATTCCAATGTGTTTCAAATTAGGCTAAGTTAAATTAAACTACACAAGAGCTGATTTCGTGTAGTTTGGATTTGGTAAATATAATTTATTTCAGATTAGATGTTGTTTATATAAGTATACATTAGATTAAACTGCATGCCTAAGACTACACTGTAAACCCTAATGCTCAAAGTAATTAAACACATTGAGTACTGTTAACTTAAATAATTGCAATTAGGTCAAATTAAGAGACCTTTTTGAGTATTCACAACTTTTGGGTTTTTATGAGTTTGTAGAAATGACACTTTTCAAGTTAGCTGAACAAATTTGATATTTATCGTGACAGTAGCTGTCACCTTAAAATTCCACCATCTTAATATCTCTAGAACACTCGTGGCACAGTGGTAAGTGTTTTGCCTGCCATGTGGAAGACCTGGGTTTGATCCCTGGGCCGGAATGTCTGCAATTATTTATTTTTAAGTTCAACAAACTCAAAAATGTATAGTTCTGTTTACTTAAAATTGGAAACATCATTATCATGTAACTGATTACCTCAAATATTTTGAGTTTTGCCAACTTAATCGGGTTTACAGTGTAGATTCGATCCAGTTTACATTACAACAGATGTGACTTAGATCATTGGATTGAATCAGATTAGACTGCATTTTTAATTATTTACTTAATTTTGTATATTAAATTTAGTTCAGTGAGGTATAGGTGGCATGGTTAGAACTGTCTCAGTCACGGGTCCCTGTTTGAGTCCCGCTTTGGGCCTCGAGTAAATGGGGTTTATATTCCATTAGATTGAATTCATTAGATTAGATAAAATGAGGTTTACCTTAAACTGGAAATTAGGCTAATTGATGATGATATACTAAGATTTGATCAGTTATCAATTGCATTAAACACATGAATATTAACTAAGATTATATGTGATTTATTGCCATTTGATTAGGCCGGACTTGAGGTGATTTAGTTTAGACTTAATTTGATCAGATTGCATTGCATGTGGTTCACATCAGATAAATTTGATTAGATTATGTTGCATGTTTTAGTTTAAATTAGACTTAACTTTCATAAGACTGCATTAAATTATACTAGAATAATGATGATTTATTTAAATTTGATTAAATTAGATCAGATATATTTGGTGTTATTTATATTAACCATAGTTATTCTATGTGGTTTACATTATATCAGATATTAGATGACATTTGACTCAGTCAGACAAGATGCATGTGTTTTACATGAGATTAGACTAGATTAGATTAGATTAGATTAGACTAGGCTAGGTTAGATTAGATTAGACTAGACTAGATTAGATTAGATTAGATTGTGTGGGTAAGATTTAACTAGATGCAGTTTCCATTAAATTGGATTAGATTAGACTAGATGTGGATTTGTTTGTTTTTTTTTTTGGTTAGATTAGATATGATTTAGGATAGCTCATATTACACAGAGACAAAAAAAAAAATCTACATATTAAACTGTGTTTACACCAGATCCTGAATTACCTTGTCACTTGCATATTGCACCAGAATACTTATAGCAGCTATTACATAATAGTAGATAACCATTGGGCATATCTGTACCTTTACCAGAACCGGAAACATGGCAAAGTTAATATTCTCCCACAAATGTTGTCCCTGATCACACAGTTACCCTGCATCACCTAGCATTCACCAAAATAACCATATACAGTACATGTACAATCATTTAAGCATTGCCAACAAAAAAGTGTTTTCATGAAACAAATGAAAGATCACCTTTTACAAGATACTTTCATTGTAAGAATGAATCACTGTAAAAAAAAAAAAACTGCTGAGGTTTCTATTTGCTCCTGCTGTCATCCTTGTTCTTGAAGAGCAATTGTGAACAAGAAGCTCTATCATTTTCTGCCCAGCAACTCATCCATTCTGCTGTCAGAGTGACCCATCGAACTCCTTCTCCGACACGAACCCAACCGCTGTTGTCCTTGTTGTGCAGTTGCTGCCTGCCGATAAATTATGAATGCAAGGCGGGAAGCTGTAAAATTTGTTGTATCTTCTATTATCTCCATGTTAAAGGCCACAAAAGCTCTTCAGTGAAGTCAGCCATTAAGCAATGACAGGTATTGCTATCAGCCTTCTTTATAGCCTATTACCTGCGATGACAGCAGCTGCTGCACAACCACTGTACGGCCTATCACATTATTTGCAGCTAAAGTCAGCTACTGTGTCATTCCGGCTCATTTTCTTGACAGTGCTATCATAAATCCTTTGGGCTGCGGGGGGAAACTGTCGGCCAGCTCGATTATCTCCAGAGCCCGAATGGATCCTGAAATGTATGTAACAGGCAATGACTGTTATGGATCAGCCGAGCCAGGGCCATTCCATCGCTCTCTCTGCACCTTTCATTCGTTCACTCATTCTTTCCCTCTCTCGACTGAAAGCTGACTAAGAGGCCAGGGGGCGTGTCTGTCTCCGATTTTATTCCATCAAAAAGATGAAATGGAGGAGAGGGATACAGGTTTGCAAATAATATGTTTACCTTCACCTTTTGAGGAAAATGCTCGGGGTGGTAGAGGCACTGTATGTACATGCTGTATGTCCTTAAACACCTGACGGGACACCTTATAGCACTCACTGTTGTATTTGTCATAATGAATAATAAATAAACCCGTAGAAACGTTGCATCATAGTTTAACAAAATTTACAAAAACAAACCCTGTAGCTATAAATGAAGAAACCAATATATTGTATATGTGTGTCACTTTTAGCTATAGAAAAGTTATAGTTAAAGTTATTACACTGCATTTTGTATATTGGGTAAAATGTGGTTGACTAGTATACATGATATCAATACAAGCACATTAAAGACATTCTTATTATTATTTACTTCTAACATTTTTATAAGTTAATAATTTACTTTTAATCTTAGGTGTAAGGATGGCATGGCCATGCGGCTTGTTATTCAGTGTTACTGAGAAAAAAAGAAAAAAACAATTAGAGAACTTTTGTTTCTTTACATGATCATTGGACAATTTGTTTGAAGTCACTTTCTGTTAAACTTGTGATTTGTGGATTATTCCACATTTTTTATACCGTAGTGATGAATATGTTTTAAGATTGAATGAGATTAATGAATGTCACAGGACACTAAAATGCACTAAAATCCATGACTTCTAAATCACAACTTACGAAAAATGAGAAAATGAGATATAAGTGATGAAGGATGATAAGTATGCAACGATAATAATATTTCCCATGCTAAGACAGGCAAATATGCTTTTGTCTGTAGAAATGTTTTTTTTTTCTTTTTATGTTTTTTTGGTTTAAATGTTTTGCTATTGATCTGAAGTACGCACCTGAGTTGTTGTGAAGGACACTTTAGCCATATTTAAAAAGGCTTTTACATTTACTTTACATACAGACTAATGGCACTCCAATTACTGAAACAGTGAAAATTGAGTAAGCTTATGCACCATTTATCAAATTGTGAGGGTTCTCATATTAATTCAGCTGCTGAAGTGATTATGTTTAATTAGCATTAGTTTATAAGTGTAGATTATGCAATCATTAAATGTAAGTTAAAATCAATACAACTTTTTTTCCCCCCATTTCATCACTACATCAATGAGAAAGCAGCCACCATCTGAAATCATTTTCTCCACACAAAAAAGTGCAAAGTAGCATCTGCCACCTTTATTGCATCTGTTCTAAGTCCCATTCAGCTCTTTGTCCTTGCTTTGTGCTCTACTGTTGAGTTCCAACTATTTAAACTCACCTCCTACCTCCAGCTCGCTTTGTTCTCGAGCCTCTATAGGCTATAATGAGCCAAGCTGCACAAAACCAGGAAAACTTAATGAGTCATTACTACTGAGGCCTGCAACCGCTCTCACCCATCCTCCTTCACACTCTTAATCCTTCTCCCTCTCCCTCGCTCACTCCCTCCGAGCCGGTGCTTGCAGAATAGGTCTCCACACCTCCCTATCAATTAGAGACAATTAGGGCCTCACAGCTCCTGGTGTGGACTCAAATGGACTTCACAGCTCAAGGGTTCACAGCTCAAAGAGTGGGCAAGCTCAATGAGGAATGTAGAGGTGGCCCTTTCACTCTCTCTCTCTCTGTCTCTCTCTCTCTGTCTCTCTCTCTGTCCTCTTTCAGACCAAAGAAGTCCATGAAAACCTTAGATTTGTCGAAAAAGGACAGAGTGGCCTGACTCAAAGGGTGCAGGGTGTTTTATTTTTCTCTAGCATCTTGTTCCCAGGCTGTAAAGTCATATTATATCATTGCAGCTGATTGTTGGGGAAGAGTGGTATGGCAAAGTGCCATTAAATGACCTAAAGTGGCAGAAGGTGAGGCCAGACACAACTGGAAAAAAAAAATAGATGTGTGCTGACAAACTGGGTAAATCATGATAGATGTGTGGCAAATACTGTAGGTTTGTAAAACCGCACATAGATTTTTAAGTAGAAAGTCTCTTTAAAGTCATCCTTTCCCTCCATGGCAGCAGAAAGGAGTGTTTCTGTTCCTCTAAAACGAATCTGCAAGCTGAGAAATGATAAAAGTGACAGTTTGTTGTAGGTATTGATTTCACACTGACTCTCAGGTACTTTGCTTCAAAAGTGTTTATGATATCCCCAAGGCAACTCCAGCTTCATAACCCTTTGTTTTACAGCAGAGAAACAGATGCTCACCCAACCAAGTTTTAGTTTAAGAAGAAATTTGCAGTTTTCCACAGGCAAAGAAAAGGAAAAAAAAAAAAAAAAAGAATCCCTCGAAACTCATTCTGTTTATTGGCCTTTGAGGCTGTTTCAAGCCAATCCCTGTGAGGGCAAAATAAAGGAGATCACTTGGGTTTGAAAAGGTTTCAAATGGCAAAGCCAGCTAAAGGTGTCATTTCCCCCTTCCAGACATCAATCTCATGTCTCACTTCCCTCGAGAGAGACAGCAGATTGCTACAGATTCCCCGACAGGAGCTCTGGGCTTTTTTGGGATCGAGACACACGTTCACATATAAAGCATGTGGATAAAGAGGCATTTGGTATACACATTCTCTCTCTCTCTCTCTCTCTCTCTCTCTCACACACACACACACACACACACACACACACACACACACACACACACATCTTACTGTCTTACAATCCTTGTGAGGACCTTTAATTGAACTAATATCGAATATGCTAATCAATGCTAAGCGCATTGGTGGCTCAGTGGTAGGTTTCTCGCTGCCATGCAGAAGGCCTGGGTTCAGTTCCCAACCAATGCCCAAACCCCAGCCACTGGATGCAGTGCCAGTCTCAATCCCTTACAATGGGAGGGTTGCATCAGGAAGAGCATCCGGTGTAAAATCTGTGCCAAAGTTGTGTGTGGATCAGATGGTCTGCTCTAGCAATGGGAGCAGCCGAAAGCCTAACAACAACAACAACAACAACAACTAGTCAATGCTACAGTATGTACGCTTAAACCCAACCTTAACCTAAGCAACCGAAAGTTAATATTTTGCATTTTTTTAATAAACGGTGCAGACAAGTCAACCATAGGGAAAAAAGTGGAAAAGTTGTGGCTAGGAACTGCTTGTCTAGGTAATATTAATAACAAAACCTCAAACATTACTACAATGATAAAGGACAAACAAATATGTACTTGTTTAGGACTAAAGCGCTCGTTCATCTTGGATATCTTTAATATGAATTTTAAGATTTTTTAAGATGATTCTTTATTGCTGGGGTGGGAATGCACATACCTTTTGTGTTTTTATAATGTATGTTTTAAAGAAAGGGAAGGAGCATGCAGTGGACTTTTAAAGCTTCTAAAAAATGTGCATACATTTTATGTATGTTACATTTTTTTTTTACCACACATAAGGTGTATGGGTTCCCACCCCAGTAATAAAGAATGGATCAGCTTAAGTACTTTTTTTTTTTTGTCCACAGTGAGCAAAAAGTTACAACATGTGAAAAATAAATTATAATGAAAAACTAATTCTACTTCTTCTTCCTCCTCTTATTATTATTATTATTATTATTATTATTATTATTTCCAGTACACACACTACCACAAAGGTTGGTTGTGGGGATTCTTGTTGACTATACACGTCTCCTGAAAATATCTTCAGGTCCAACAAATCCTCATAGGTGTGACATGAAGACACTCAATAACTTCCTGACATAAGCCTTTTCCACAAACTTCTCAGTGACAGCAATAAAAGCAGACAGCCACTTTAAGATATAAAGTGTACATCATGAAAATGTTAGACTCAATGTCATAATATACAATGCTCCATAAAATATTAATGCAGGTGGTAAAATTAAGTTAGTTCCAATATATTAAATTGTCTATAAACTCAGTACATCAGCGTTCATTTACAAGCAGTGGAGGATAGTCTTCAAACCTGATAGCAGGTTGCGACTTCTTTTGAAGTTGTGTTTATGAATACTGACTCAGGAACCTCTGTAAGTGCCTATAAATCTGCGCGGGAGCGCGGCAAAGTTGATTTCGGGAACATAACTTACAGCTGAACTGTCTCGTCTACTTCTGGGAGTTTTTAATACGCTGTACTCAGACTGTACGCGTGTCCTGAGTAAAGAGGGTTTAAAGTTAGTCAAACTTTGAAGTTTATTTTGGTTTATGTTTATGGTAAGTAGGATTTACCTAAGCGTATAGGAGGTGTAATATCTAAATTCTAAACGTAATGTGTTTGAGAAGATCTGACATGACATACTAGCTTGTTTTACATATCTGCATGCTATTAAATAATATCATAGAACGAGCAAAGACTGGATAAATCGATATCTGGAGCATCTGACACCTGATCCAGCGTACTCTCATAAATGTGCAGTTAATGCACTAGCACTAAACTAAAGCGCTCGACGGCATCCCGCTTTTAACTAGCTGACAGTGGAGATCTGTTCACACCGTTCGCCTGCGGTGAGAGGTGTTAAAGCAGTACTTCAGCATGTGTCACAACACTATCTACAGAGCTTTCTACTCCTGAACACCAGACCACTACAAACTCAAACCTCCTCTAATTAATCATATTTTCACATGTGCAACTGAATTAAGGCAAATAAATAAACTATTTTATATGTCTGCTTATTTGTTTTTATTGCAATCTTAATCAAGTTAAGAATTTGGTCTAGGATAAAACAGTAATTACTGCATTATGAATATGTTCCTCAGATCCACCGTTTTTAAAGCGGCGTCCAGGGACCCCCAGGAGCCCAGAAAGTCTTTTTTTAATTTAAAGTGGAATCACAACTCTCCATTATGGAAGTTATTAGATTTATTATTCAGTTCTTATAAGCCTGTTTTGACTCGTCGCTTCAGTTAAATGAGTTTAATCCAAACCTCAGTAACTCAAAAATAAGCCAGGCTGTAAATAATGTCAACCTGGAGCTAAACTAAAAAAAAAAAAAAAATAACTCAGAAGATGTCTGGAATAAAAACTCTATAATTCCAATTGTTAAACCATCTATTCAGTTACCGTGTGTAATATTAAAAGAATTGGTTTATGTTCTTAAAATAAGTCAAAGGCAGTCTGTGAAATTAATTAATTGACTTATTTCTTAGTTGTTGTTATTGTTTTTTTTGTGTGTTTTTTTTACAGTTAAAGAGATCTAAGGTTAATCATGGCATGTACTGTAAGAGCTGTAAGTATTTAACCTTAAACAAAAACTAACAATCTGTAATATCTTACAAAGGTTTAAGGCTGTAAGGTTTTTTATTAAAAGTTCTATTAACTGAGCTAAAAGGAAATTATTGAGGGTTTTCACATGAAGATCCAACACTTAACTCAGTGTTTATACTCATTGTTGTCTAGTAATTAACCTGTTGTGCATTAAATGGCTAATAAAATAAATAAATAATAATAATAATTAAATAAATAAAAATTATAAATAATAATAATAAAAAGGTGAAACTATGAAACCATGTTTAGCGAAATAAGATCAAAATAAAGTTGGACCCCAGCTGAGGAATTATCACATTGTAATATTGGTTTTAGATCCAGTACAGTACTGGAAGTCTAATTCAGCATTCTGTTGGAATATAAGTTCATAACTATAAGTTCATGTTTTTAAAGCATATATAGTAAATAAAAGACATAAATACATAATAAGTACTCATACTTCAGTAATGATTCTCTTCCACTGGAGCGACTTGAAAGAGGTGTGTGTATGTGTGTGTCGCACGGAGCACCAGCTCATTCTGTCAGTCTTGCTGTCGAACTCATTTAGCTGGAAGGCAGAGGCTGATAAAAGAGCAAGAAATGTTACGTTTAAAACCAAGAACAGGCCAAAATCTGACATAATCCAATTCATATTTTATTTATTAATTTATTTATTTTTACAAGATTTTGTTTAGTATTTTTTAGACTTCTGTTTGCTGCCTGTGCAAAGTAGAAAACCAGGAATGACACAATTCGGTCATACTTGTGTTCTATACCAGCACTGATCCAACCAGCTTTTCTGTACTAAAATCCTTGACAACACACACACACACACGCACACACACGCACACACACGCGCACACGCACACACACACACACACGCATGCACACACACACACACACACACACACACACACGCATGCACACACACACACACACACACACACACACACGCATGCACACACACACACACACACACACACACACACGCATGCACACACACACACACACACACACACACACACACATTTCTATCACACACTAGATTCAAACTAATTTAACTGTAATAACTGGAATAAAAGTGCTGTTTAAGGGGCTCAAAAGACACACACACATGACCCACCATGTACCACGTCAGACTTTGTACATCGTGTTTCATAAATATAAATATTTCTCTGGTAATACATTTTCTTTATTACTCTATTAATATATCCATTTAACATAATGTGTACCCTACCTCTCACTGAGGAGACATTCCATAAAGGTTAAAATGCAAAAAAAGTTGTACAGTATAGTACATTTATAGTAGATGTCCAGTACAGTAGTACAATGTGCAGTAAAATATTGATCATAAACAGTAACAAAGGCTGTCGAAGCATTAATGGACACAGAGCATTGGATCTACAGAGGCTTTTAAGGCCAGTATTGTGACCTTCCTGCAGTCTGCTAGTCAGCACACATAATATAGGAAAATGGCTAAGGGAGTTGAGCCTGTATCATCTTTGGGTGCCTAAACGCACAAATATTTTAGTTGTCAATTTACACATCTAACTCGAAAGCGGAGTAATAAACGAGACGCGACCGGGTGCATACATTCCTTCAGGATGAGCGCAGCTGCTGTACACAAACACAACCACGTCCAGGGAGGAATGATGAAAAGCTCTAACACCTATTATGAGACAAAATAACAAGCTCTTATGAGCGGCTTGATTGTTTAGTGAATCATCGATCTTGGAGGTGTGTAAAGTAGAGCTAAGTCTCCATTATGGGCCACCGGCTCTGTGGTGCGTTTGATTTTCTGTCAACATCCCACTTACAAAATCCTAATGCACTCGGTTTGGAAAATACTGTATGCATCAGGCTAAAAGCGGATTGAAGCTATCGCTCATTCCCGAGTCTGTGAATGCGTGTAAACTGGTTTGAGTCGTTACTCTCTTTCAATTTAATCACTGTTAGCACTTAGTTTTCCTTTCATGTCATGCTAGGGAGAAAGTCATCAGGAACCAAACTGCAGGATAGTCAGGGGCAAAAAGGTGCAGCTCAGTGCAGAAATGCAATGTTGTGCCAGCTGTGCCATTCTTACAATTTGTATTACATCAACAAAAGTATGTTCACATATGTTTATTATTAGCACAAATTTGGAGATAATATGACAAAACGGCCTTAGAAATGACACGGTGTTGAAAATGATCAGATGTGTCACTTTAGTTCATCTGATATTGTGTCAACGACTGGCATGGCTTTACAGCTTGTCTGTCTGAATGTAATGATTTTCAGTGTGTGTGTGTGTGTGTGTGTGTGTTGATAGAAGGACAGAGACGGGCAGGGAGACGAGGCTACGCCCTGGGTTGGCACAGGGGCTCAGCCTCCTGGGGCGCAAAGAACAGATGGTTATGGAACACTCCACTAGTATAATGGAGCTGAAACTAAGATGCCAGCCATTCTCATCAGTCTCTCTCCCTCTCACACGCTCTCTCACTCTCTCGCTCTCTTTCTCAGCTGCATGGGTTGTCCTCCACCTGCCCTGAGTCATAACCCTTCCGTCCTGCCTAAGTACCATAATAAATCCCCACGTAATGCTCTTCAATGAGGTCTCCTACATGTATCATTCTTCTTCTGGTTTATTTATAATCTGCCACTTTAGCCTTGATTAGCAAATGGTACTCAAGACGCCTGGGTGAGATTCTTGGTGAGTGATGAGGACGAGCAAAGAGTCAGGGTGTCTAAGCAGGCGAGATGCTCACAAATTACCAACAACAGCACAATGTGGGATTACGGTAAAGAAGCGCAGATTATACAGCGTCATTAAAGACTGAATCGCAGCATCTCGACCCATAATTTTGCTAAAAATAAACAATCATTTCGAGGGTCAAACAAAAGCTGCTAATAATGTGTATATGCTGTAAAGTCGAAAATATTAGTTAACTTCAGCTAATAGACAACTCTTTTCTGCACTTTCTTTTCCTGTGTGTAGTTTTTCCTTTCATTTCAACTCACCTCTGCTGCACCCGAGGTTAATCTGACTTATTGTTAAGTTTATAGTGCATTTCGTATTTTCTCTTGGCAAAGAAAAGTCCCGTTCAGCTAGTCATTATGTCAACATGCAAACTGCTGTAGAAAGCTACACTAAGCCTTCCTTTATTCCCTTTCATACACATTTGAAAACACCTTCATTATAAGAATTAGTTTTGATTAATAGTGTTTATAACAGTACCAGGTCATGTAAACTGCTCGTCCATAAATTGCATTTAATAACAGAAACTTCGAAAAAAAAAGAAAAAAAAGAAAGAAAAAACACAAAGTATAAACATGTATCATCAGTGTTAGTAAATGTACATGATAGCTTCATACAATTATTTATTTTCTCATTCATCTTCAGGAAAAGATTGATTCTAGTCAGAGTAGAAGTGGATCTAGAGCTTATCATGAGTGTGAGGTGGGACGTCTGTCCATTATGCGCGCACACACACACACTCATTCACATCAAAGGGAAATTTAGGACAGCCAATCCACCTACTTGCATGTTTTCATTCCCATGAAACCCCATACAGAAGGTAACCCAAGTTTAGGATTAAAGTGAGATTTTAGCAAAATGAAAACTGCTGCACTACTGCAGAACACTCCAGATACAGACATGTACCAAACGATATCAAACAAAGTGCATGAACTAATGTAATCTCACACGAGGTGCTTATACAGGTGCTCCTGGCTTGTGCTTGTTGCACAGGGACATAATTACTCTAAATGTTTTTCTTATAATGCAAGTCAACAATCAGTGAAGTTCTATTAATTCTGACTCATTCCTACATAGACAAATGCATCACTTCCTGTAATTACAGACACATGTACATATTTGGGACTGTGCACCGATTTGGAATGAGCTTAAAAGGAAATTACATTGACACAGACAACAACATAAGCAATGTGTTTTTTAGAGGCATGCAAAAATGATTACAGCATGATTTCATTTGTTCGCTAAATGCACTAAAGCAGAACCGTACCACCCCACAGCATGCTGAGGAAATTAGCCAGAACGACTCTTGGTGAAATGAAAGTTAAATGCTGTTCAGAGTTTCAGTGGACTAATTGAACTCTGAATCCAATGAACCACAACAGTTAAGCAAACAGTTCATGTAAATATGAGCAACAATTCATAACCCCCCCCCCCCATAAAAATGCACTGCAGCTGTAGCTTTAATCAAATTACAATACAGCTTGGTTATATTAGACACACTATAGATAAACATTCCTAATCATTTTCAGTGCTAAAAACATTTCTACCCTAGGTTTGTGAGGTTTAGTAAAAAAGGGTCACATCTTTACAATAAATACATTATTAGTGCACATAATGAACAGAAATGATGCTCCTATGTACAGTATAGTTTGTGTCTTTAATCTGCAGTGTTTTATTCAGTTTGTTACCTTTTCCCCTTTCACCCTCTTATCTTATTCAGCTTAAAGCATGTTATTCGGTAAGAGCTGCGAATTATTCTTTAACTACAGGAAAGTAGGAGTGCAGCGTGTAGCAGAGGAGAGAGGAAATTATATGTGGATCTGCCGAAGGGTCCTGGGAGTTTAAGGGTTTAATTTAGCAAAACATTTTCTGTTCTCTCACCACACAATTTATTCTTTAACCAGAGAACCATCGCTTACAGAAATTTCACAAGTGATTTCCTCATATGAATAATTGATTCTGTGAAATATATGTGATCACATGTAAAAATGAAATATTTATAGGAGGTTGATATGAGACAAAAATGGATGCACACACCCAATATATATATATATAT
>QMIH01000708.1:285874-304178 GCA_003987875.1 Clarias batrachus | reverse complement strand
CACACACACACACACACACACACACACACACACACACACACACACACACACACACACACACACACACACACACACAGCCAGCAGGGAAAATAAAACCACTTCTTTTGTGCTCATATTCTGACATCTGTAGACTCGAAAACTTGGAGAAGGAGGACGAGTCTGGAGGAAGAGAGACAGAAAGACAGAGAGAGAGACGGAGAGACGGAGAGACAGAGAGACAGAGAAATGGAATAAGATGTCATTTTTAATTTGAGCAAATAGAGAAGAAATGTCAGATTTAGGATGTCTGGCCTAAAGCCGCGCAGCTCCACACGGGCGTGTCAGTCGAGTGTCCTCGGAGGTTTCAGGTGGAGATGAGGACTGAAGCACCTTCAGAGAGAATTCACAACCTAAACACATTAAAAACACAGATGTGTTTAATTTAATACTTAAACATGTTCACATTTAAATATGCATAACATAAAATTATCACTTTTTCTAAAACATGTTATTGATTTTTTAAATTTCTGTTAATAATAATAATGTAAATATATTCATGTTATTCTGTTAACAATAATTCCAGTCATTATTACAACAACAATTTGTCACGAAACCGCTGCTACTTATATTTTATTATAATTATAATAACTGTAATAATAATGATGATGATGATGATGATGATGATTATTAGATAAACATGTTTTTGTTCTTTGCTTTTTCACTCGTCTGACTGTAGCACAGAGCAATTATTTCCATCACGGGCCCAATCATTTATTTAATACTTCAGTACTGACCTCTGTGTGTGTGTGTGTGTGTGTGTGTGTGTGTGTGTGTGTGTGTGTGAGACAAACACTCAGGTCTATTTTTAGGCGGCCCAATGAATTGTGTTTCATTAAACCTTCCTCCTCCTCCTCCTCCTCCTCCCGTCGCCGCGGTGCTTTAAATGGAGACGACATCAAGGTTGAAAATGTCAGCAGAGGCTACAGTTCCTGTGTTTAAGATAAAAGCAGCAGCAGATGGATCGCGCTCGTGTTGGTTTTATGACACGCCAGAAAAATGACCAAAACCTTTTTTTTTTGTTGCTTGCGTTGCCGCGGTTTTGATACTGAAATAAACGAGTGAATAACGACTCGTATCGGCTCTAATGAACACAAATGGAGAAGGACGTTAGAATAAATCAACAGATGAAAGTCTTTCACATATATTTGCCTGAACTTGCTGTTTAATAGAAACAATTTCACCAGCAGCAACAAACAAGCAGATCAGAATGAGATGATACGTGTAGACGGGTTTTGAAGATTAAACAGACGAGATATAAATATAACATTCAGATTCAGATTCATTTATTTATTGTCATTGTTTCTTGAAAAAAAAAAAAGCAATCCTTGGGTGAAACACACACAGTTATATTAAAACATACAACATACACATTTTTTTTCCTACGTTGAATAGTGCAATATAAATGTTCAGGTATCCAGTAGTAACAAGTGCAAAAAGCAATATTAACAACGTGCCATGATGCCTTCAGGATGAGAACCTGCGTAAATATTGTGCAAATATTAGTTCTTTAAAAACTCTACAATATTCCAGATGTTGTTCTTGCTACTGAAAGTTTATGTAAGTGGTTTTGAGGTGTTCAGTTCACGGATGGCTTTTGGGTAAAAACTGTTTTTAAATCTATTTGTTCGTGATGTGATAAACCTGAAACGTCTGCCAGTCGGTTAAACAAATGGTGTCCGGGATGGGCGTGGTGGCCTAAAGAACCTTAATGACGAGAACATTCTCTCTTTCTTAAAAACCATCTCTTGCTCCAGACCTTTTTTTATTTGCTTTGAATTGAAGGACCCGAGACGCATCACACAACCAGAGACCCGGAACTGAAGTGACCACCTTTATTACGCTTCTTCTTCCTGTATGTAGGATAAGGAGAAGGATTCCTCCAGGGTCTCTGGATTCTGTCCTTCCCCAGAAATCTACCAATCTACTGTAGTGTGTGTGTGTGTGTGTGTGTGTGTGTGTGTGTGGTCCCATGCTGCCCCCAAGACAAACTGGCATCACATCCAGGGTTCTCTCCTGCTTCACCCCCGTGTTCCTGCAGTCCTGATCCATGTCAAGTCCCACAGGGATAAAGTGAGGAAATGATAAATGAATCAGAATAAGTGAATGACTTTATGCGTCATTGCTTCAGCATAGTGTCTCAGTTTGGGCTTTGTCCATTCTTTAACCCTCAGCTGTAGCACTGGGCAGAAGTCTTTACCCCCATTTCTTCACATTTCACTTGCAAAGCTCCAGACGTTCTTGTGTGATGAATGTTGTCTTGAGGAACAGTTCTCCAGACTTCCTGTAGGACGTTTTTGTCTCTGGTTATTTTCAGTCCACTCCCGATGTGTTTGCTAAGCCACACTGTGACCTCTGAATCATTCAAGTATAAAAACATCTACAGTACGTAACTTCAGTCCTGATCCAGTGAGAGACAGGTGCAGATGATGAGAGACGACCAGGAGGTGATTAGTTCACTGCTCATGCTGAATGCTGAGTGGAACAGACGAGAGGGGGAATGAGGTCACCAGTTAAATTTTTTTTTTTTCCCCAGTTTGTTTCAATTTCTTTAATTTAAGTAAAAATGTCTTGCAAACACTTCGGTGCATTTTATGGGATTCTAACTTTAACCAGATAAACATTTCTGATCAAATATAAATAGTCCACTTCCTGTTCATATCTTGTAGACAACTGTGTTTGATATAAATCTTTTATTTAAATAAATAAGTAGGTGACGTAAACCTGAGAGCTACAATGTAGCATTTAAAAAAAGAATTAAATAAATAAATAAATAAATAAATAAAATGATTACTGAATTCTATTTTTCACGCTGGAGTCAAATGCAAAACTTTAAAGTTGTTTATGAAGAGAAGAGATAAAGTCCTGCGTGTGTTAAAGTGGACAGAAGTGGACAGAACATCCTGCTTGGTTTTTGTGTTCAGTCTTTTGGGAGTTTATTTGCACGATCATCACATGCAGAGGAAATATCGAAAGATGAAGAATCTGATCAACATAAACGCTGTAATGTCTGGAACATTTGAAGCTTTAAACAAATACGAACAAAAAGTGAAAAGAAGAGTTTAATCGTCGTGTGATGTTTCGGTGAATAATTACAAGAATCTAACACACTGAAGGAACACACACACTTCTCCAACAACACTTCTACACCTATAGCCTATACATTAGTGAATGTGTGATAAAAGCCACACAGTCTTTATTCTGGAGTTGAGATTTGTCTCAGCAGTGGATGAAACATTCAGGCAACTACAGCTCACATGGACTCAGGAGGAGGAAACGGCCGCCAGTGAATCGTTCCCGGTTCGTCTGATTGACTGGTTTATATGCTCTGGGACTCTGAAGACAAATTTCTTTGCAATACGAATGAGAATAGAACGGCAGCGAAGGAAAACATTTCCATTAAAGCGCGGAGCCTCGTGAGAAAGCCTTCGGGATCGTAAGAAAACTTCTCCTGCTTTATGAGAGCGTATAAACCCGCTGCCTTGAACAGACAGTCTGTGTGTGTGTGTGTGTGTGTGTGTGTGTGTGTGTGTGTGCGGTGTCGTTTTTTATGGTACTGTCTCATTCTAAATTGTACGAGTACGCTCAAACACCCCTGCATGAAACCACAGTGTTGATGGAAGCCGGTGTTGCTCATTAAATCTACTTTGTTGACATTTTTTCAGCCATTTTGTGCAAATCTGCAGTGAGACACTTTGGTCATGGACACCTTTATTCTGAGGTCTTTGACATTGTCCTTTGTCCTGTGTTCTCTCCCGCATGTGGAAATCATTCAGTGAATAAACCTCCAGCTAAGCAACGATCAATGTTGTCTTTACATAAGTGTAACTGGCCTTTAGTTCTGCTTTCCACAAACCCTTTAAGCGGTCATGTACTGCACACTACACTGCTGCTCTTATCCTTGGCTAAAGCTCGCAGGGCGATTCCACCTAGAATCCTGCATCCCCGACACCATGCAGAAAAAAGATTTTAAAAAAAAGAAAAGAAAAGGAAAACTGAAATTTGCAACTGTGTGAATTCATGAGATGAGACACAGGAGCTCAGAAACGATGATATTCTTGCTTTGCTCAGCTTCTCCAAATCCATGTGACGTTGGGAAAAAGAGAACATCTCTGCCTTGTCTCCTCATATCACGTCCCAGTGTGACTGGCTGCCATTTCGAGCAGCGGTGTGAAGACGAAGGCCGGCTTTTCAGCGGTGACAGCGGCGTCCGCTCCAGTCGTCTCCCGGTGGACGGCGTCAGTGCCGCTGGCTGTCCTCGGGCCGGTGTTGCTGTGTGTTTATATTAAGCGTTTTATTTTAGGGTTTATTTTAAGGCATCTGCTTGAGATTATAGGTGTGCATCAGGACCTCACTGTCCAACTAAAACTCTGCCTAACTTTAAGGGGGGGGGCGACGCCCCTGCGCCCCGCCCGTATTGACCAGCCGCCGCTGGTTATTATTATTATTATTATTATTATTATTATTATTATTATTATTATTATTATCACATCATTCTATGTAACCTCTGTAGACCGTGTGTGAAAATCTCTTTCTTGAATCAGTTGGTGACTGTGCCGTGGTCAAAGTCATGGAGAGTACGTTTCCCAATTTATGATGTTCAATGTGAACATTAAATGAAGCTCTGGGCCTCTCAGGAGCTTTTATTTATTAACACTATAGTTCATTAACTGTTTAATTTATATGTCCTCCTACAGCTGATTATAGGAGCTTCTTAGTCACATCTGAGTTAATATGTGTTCGAGGAAACGCACCATGTACAAAACCCAACTTGGGAGAGACGGAAAGTCACCGAAAATGGAACGAGACATGCCAAAGCACTTTCATCGCTCTCCCAATCCGTTACAAGTCTCCTACTTCTTTCACCCCTCAAATCTGCCCCGCCTCCGAGTTGCGCTGGTGCCAGCCATGCTGCCAGTTCAAGAGCACTGATGCCAAGTAGAAATGACACCAGCTCTCCCCACAGACTGACTTAATTAGAGCGGCCCCGTCCCCCGTGGCCCTCGCGGCATCGAGCACAAAGGAAGTTTTAGCCGTTTGGATGCGCATGTGTACGTGTGTGTTTTGTCATTCCATCTGAGGCACTATCTTCAGCAGATGCTCCAAAGCATTCCTGTCTCTTCTATTGAGGGCCAACATCATTAAACTGTCATTGAGAAGTGACGCCACTTAATTATAGCAGTCCTCGATGTGCCTTTGCTGCAGGAGCCGCCAGGAAGCGAGAGCGGCCTGCAGCGGTCACCCGAGCCCAGGGAGTGTTTTTACACCGCACTCAGCGCTTTTATCCAGTAAAGTGGGGCCACAGAACAATGACAATAGATTATCAAAGCGTTCACCTTTTTCATGCCAGTCAATAGGTATTTAATCCGCTCATCGATCTTATCAGTGTAATACACCCATTGTTCAGCTGAAGGGAAGCAAAGATGCAAAGTTCCAGTCCAGATAAAATACCTGTGTGTGTTTACCGCTGTCAGGTGGCAGACTCGGGACTGTGACCTTGACCTGACGCATAAACATGCACTGAGACGGTGTTTATAAACATCGTGTAAAACGTGTGACTTCACCAGTCAGCCGTCTCACTTTCACAAGCCTTAGGACCTCGAAAGGGCCGCCATCTTTTTTTTCTCTCTCGTGGTGATGATGTTACTATTGCAGTTAGGCAATCTCTAATTACAAGTTGTTAAACGCAATCAACTCGCTCACAACACATAACACAAGCCAGGAGAGAGTTTATTAGTCATCTGTTCAGCAGGACTTTACTGTTACGCTATTAACAGCACAGAAAGGTTTCATGATGACCGCTGTGAAAACATCTGAACAAAAAAAGTTTGAAATATAATGGCCGTGTGATTATTAGGATGACACGGTGGATAACACTTCCTCCGAGGGTGTGACAGCACTGACTGGGGTGTGTGTGTGTGCAGTCATTTGGATGGCCTGGTGAGTGTGTGTGACTCCCACAAGCGCTGTTGTGTTTGGAGTGTTTAGAGGTGGGGGCGATGAAACCATTTCCTCATTATAATTGCTCTCAACTGGTGAAGCTAAAAAGGTAATTAGAAGATCATTGACACACTGCAACTGGCAGCTGTAAGAGGAAGCGTGCCCGCGGGCAGCGCCATGTGCAGTTAGAGCGCTGTACTCAAACAGGACCGGGCTGCTCCACTGAACTCCCACTGTAGAGAAAATCAACAGATATGTTTAGTGAAGGGTATTTTTTAAAGACTACACAATCTTCAACTGCGATTTCAGTGATCATGTGACCTCTATAGCGTCCGTGACCGCTCAGGGCTTACAGGAGCGGAAACTCAAAAGCCTTGAGACGTTCTGTCCAGGACCTGTAGTCCTCGGGTTAGAGTTAGGGTTAGGGGTACCCTAAACCTAACCCTAACCCTAACCCCTTGCATTATTAGATTTTAATGATTGGGCTCAGATATATATGAAATAAATTAGATTTCATTTTAACCAACTATATAAACATGACCAAGCAAAAACCATCAAAGCATTTTAAAATGAAAGTAAACTTTAAAAGTAAAGTAAATTGTTGTCTCTCTCTCTCTCTCTCACACACACACACACACACACACACACACACACACACACACACTAAACTTTATTTATATCACAGTTATAAGATCACAGTTATAAACACTCTTATTCTTAAACATATACAATTTACCTTTTGAAAATATAAACAATAACAAAAACATTTAAAATAAAAATGCTTGAACAGATTTTTGCCGTATTCGCGCTGTCACTCGGACGCACCACGACTCTTCTGGTTTACACACACATGGCTCACACAGAGAAACACCACGTGCCATTACAAATAAAATTATAAATAAAAATAAAACACTACTACTAATAATAATCTAGAAATGAGTAAGATATAGTAAGATTTAGTCGAGCAGTATAATCCGTCCTCTCTGGGTTTCTGTGGTGTGTGTGATGCCGCATGATTGCGCAATAGCTTTTCTTCTCCACACCACTTTCTGGTTCACGTAGGCAAAACAATAACATATCACATGGTTTTTGTTGTATTTATAACGATAATATAATAACAATAATGAGTGTGTTCTCATATTCCTGTAGAATTTATGTTATTAAAAAATAGAATAATGATATCTTTGGCTCTAACCAAAAACCCCAAAGGATGTAATTTAAAGTATTTTTTTTCCCAGTCAGTAGCCAGTGTTAGTGTGCAGGGAATGTCTGTGGTTCATCTATACTCTTTAATTTGCAATGTGTGAATACTATAATTTATCATTGGAAAAATCAAACAATCAGCTAATTAATTAATTAATTAATTAATCTAAGCAGTGGATTTAAGAGTCAGTGTGAAGGAAACACGGGTGATGTGATGCAGCCAGTGAGTGCAGTACAGACTGAACCTTTGCTACTTTATTTTTATCTTACACTTAGCAAAGCATTAGCGATACCCTAACGGATTGTGTTTCACTTTATAATCCCTTTGTTTGACTTGAAGATGTGTAATAGTGAGCACATGACGTTTCCTCTCTGTCACCTGTTATGAACTGAATGCATTTGGCAGCCGAAGCACAAATCCTGACTCCTTATAGTAACTCTGTGTGCCGCTCAGACTGAGACTGTGATCTCACCGTGTCTACACCCCTGTGTGTGCGGCTGGCTGCTGGCGAGTGTAATCCTGTCCAGCTTGTGTTTAGCACAGAATGGCACAGTAAGTGTCACCGAGCGGCACTGACCATGTGCACGCATCTCTATGTATGTCGGGGGAGAAGAAATTAAACCGGTACATTATGAACATGAAAAAGAAGCAGCACCATAGCACCAGCAAAACTAACTCTCTGGGGACTTAATGTTAAAATGAATCACATTTTAGAGCATTAGGTAAACCGTAAAACTTTAATTCACCTCTCTGATCATCTTGACTGTTTTCATGTTGACGCTCTTTGAGCACAACAATGTTTATGCACTTTAGAGAGTGAAGTTATTACAGGTACAGTGTTTCAGAGGTTATTCTTCATACTGCTTCCACCAGCTTGTTGTAAATCAAGTCAGTTCAATCCAGTGTTATTTGTAAAGCGCTTATAACTGTGTTCATTGTCACAAAATCAGCTTCACAGAATCAAAAGAAAACGCGATTTTATTAAATCTTTTTTCTTTCTAAAATTGAAATAGATTTCAGACTGGTTAGACGGCGTACAGTGCTCATGTTTCATAAACAGATGTAAGAACGCTGGATTCAGTAGACCAGACCCAGTTCTCCTTCTGCTATTATTACCAAAAAAAAAAAAAGATCTTTAGGTTTTACTCTCAGATGTGACGATGTGTCAAAGTCATTTACCAGTAATGAGCTTGTGACAGCCCAGTTTTTATTTTTGCGTGGGATTTAATTAATGGCCCAAAGACTTTCCATTGTGCTTTGAGCAAATGACTAATAAATCAAAGCGAGAGATTTGTCAGGGAAGGAACATCTGTTTCTTACAAGCATTAAAACACGAGTGGCGCTGGCCCGGGTTGTGACCATGCGAGGCTGTAGGAGTCCCGCGCTCCGAAGCTTCTTCATTTGCTGCTCCACTGAAGGTGAACAGGGAGCTTTCTAATGGGCCTGTGATGTTAATAAAAGGACAAAAAAAGAGAACTAGAGCCACTCGCTTCCAATTTCAGGGCCCTCTTTTGCTTTTGGGTGCCACTGTCCTTAGTCCATGGTTTGTTAGCTAGGGCACCTAAACTGCCATGTCTGCGCTTTTACTGGATGATTAATGCAACTAAATGAATTCATAAGCTACAGACAATAAGAGCTCATTTTCTTTCGGGTCCAGCTGCATGTCCGCCGCCGCGTACAAACAGCATTCGTTCGTCTTTCACCTGCTGGAAAAGTCGAAAACGGGGGCGTGGTGTAATTTTGGAGAATTGCCAGAGACCGGTGGTAGCGCTTATGCTGAATGCCTCTCGAACCCGTACTCTGTTTTGATCTCCCACAGAGGGAGAATAAAACGGGTCACTAAAATAAGACATTAAAAATGCGCTTGAGTGCCGTGACAGGCTAAACGGAGCCGTTTGTCTTCCTCGGCCAACTCGCAGCGAAAACCTAGTTAGCATCTTTCAAATGTTTCATCTTTTGACTTGATTCAAAAATCTTCCTGCAGCTACGGATAAAGAAAAGTTAATAGGGGCCGGTTACTAACGCAGCAGCTCTACCTGGACGTTAAAAGCGACTCGTGTGTCTCATCTGTGTATCGTTCTGAGTATATACACGGGATATCACGCGTTTTGCCGACTGCAGCAAAAAATCTCGGGAAACGTCTCTTTCTTCTGCTTCAACACGGTCATGGCACGCGCTGCGTCTCCGTGGACGAGCGAGGTCACAAGAGCGTGGAATAAATCAGAATTTAGGATGTACCACTTCTCTGAAAGCTCTTACTTTTACTGCAGGGCCATGGAAGGTAATGCCCCCACGTCTAAATAAAAAAGAAGTCATTTCAGAGCCATTCATCAGCTTTCCAAGAGAGCAGACATTGGTTCCACTCTCTGGTTTAATTGTTAATGCTAATTGCTATTTATTGGCTCAGATGCAAATGATAGGCCAGCCAAAGTGAAATTTTATGATGAGTGAACTCCCCCTTTCGCACAAATTGAAAAAGTGAAACAAGAGAAAGATGAAATGAGGCGAGGAAGGTCTTAATGGCGGCTTTTTAATGGGGAAGGCAAAATTAAGACTGATTTACGTGGTATGATCCCCTGTTTCCCCCCATCAGCCCATTTGGCAGGAAAAATGAAAAAGTAATTGTTGGGCTTTTTTGACGTAATGCCTCGAACGGTTATTTACCGACTGAAATGAATCACTGTTTATCTTTTATTCACACGGACCATGCTCCATCAGCATTGTGAAGTCCATCACTTCAATTTACTCACATTCAGTTTACCCTCTTTCGAGGCAGGGGGGAGTTTCGATTCCCGTGAAGCATGTCCTAATTCCTCAAGTTAAGTGACTTGGAATTGACTAAAATGTTTTCTGCATTGGGGCCATTATAACTACATCTCTGCATTAGAAGCACCAACAGCACACAGCCGGGCCAAGGCACAAACCATTTGAGAAGCGTCTAATGATTGCTCTGCATCAGGCAGGAAAAAGACCAAGGAGCTTTGAAATGAATTGGATTCAGGAAAGGAACTGTCCAGCACATTATAAAAACCTGGAAGGATCTTTGTAGAAGAACTGAAGTGGGGAAAAAATGAATAGCGATCACTTAAACACTAAGTGAAGACATGTGGTAAAAAACGTCCAGTAGAAATCAGAGCTGTGTTTAATAGTGAAAGTAAGAGATTGTTTACTGACGATTTAACGGTCTACAAATGTCTTTTTCTGGATTGTATCACTCATTCTTCTCTCACTCAGTCAGCTGTACTGTGGTGTATTCCGATTCTCCTCACTCATGTCACTACACGTCCACTTACTACCACTCTATTGCACCTTATGTCCAGTTGTACTGTAGTTGAATTATATTATGCACATCTCTGGATTGTCAAACTGTATATCATGTCATTTTCCAGCACTTTCCGGCCATCCTACATCCATCATTCATCTTTTCCTTTTTACACTACATCACTCAGTACTACTGTACTCTGAAAATGACTCTGTCGATGGTACAGCGGTAAAAAGACAAGAATCCTGGAGCACAGCTAGGCCTCCTTCAGGCTCCTCAGAAAGTAGATGCCCTGTGTTGCGTGCCTTTTTATCCAGTAAAGACAGCTTCAGGGACCAGTTGAGGGTCTCAGAGATGTGGACTTCAGCGTCGTTGATGTGAATGCGTGTGTGCGTTGATGTCAAGTCAAGTCAATTTTATTTATATAGCGCTGAGATGGTAAAAGGAAGAAACCTTGAGAGGAACCAGACTCAACAGGGAACCCATCCTCATCTGGGTGATAACGGAGAGCAGGGATTGATCTGCACTCATACTGTGTACTGGAAGTTCAGTGTAACAGGAGATGTGTTAAATTTTAAATTAAAAGGAGTCCAGTTTGTTCCTGGAGGCTCAGGTAGACTGTAGGAGATTCCAGTCCTGAGCTATCGAACAACTCAAGTCACAAGTGTTGATGTGACTGCCATCCTTTGTTTTTTGGTGTTGAGTTTCTGGTTGATGTCCCGACACCATGCCACTTGATGCTGGATGTCTGATCAGACCTAGACAATACACATTCCTGGGGAACACCAGTACACAGTACAGGCTGAGACTGGTGGAGGTGAGGTTGTCCAGTGGAATAGACTGTTTAGCTTGAAGACCAGTTTAGAAGTTCTGACTGATAAAAGTTGAGCTAAAATCAGTGAACATCATCCAAGTGTTTAGTTTGTCGCGGGGAGCCGGACAGACTGCAGCTCAGTGTAAGTGTTGACTCTGTTGACTTGTTAAGGTGAAAGGCCAACAGGTGTGGAACAAGAGTAGGAGGAAGACAGATTTTAAGGTGAGTGATGACCATCTTTTTGAAGCACTTCAAAGTGCTTGACTTTGAACAATGACTTAAGAATTTTATAACTTCTGGATAAAACCATTATAAAATCTTGTCGAAAGCTTTTCGGAAAAGGTGCAGTCATAGATGTATTAAGACCTTAACAGGAAGTACTCCCCCCCCCTTCGCCACAGTAAGTTTCTCCGTAATGTCCTCTCTCTATCTCAGGACCCGTTTAAAATGTCCTGTGACCGAATTACCATGTATTGCTGTCAGCCCCTAATCACTGTGATTAAAGGAGCAATTCCTAGTCACAGGCCTCAGGCTCCAGCGTGAACGCCAGCCTCTTGGGGACCGACTTCTTTGGCAAGAGGGCATGCATGAGGTCTCTGACAAGCAAACTCAATGGAGCGGTCAATTCGTAAGCACGCACAGACGAAAGGCAGTCTCAGGCTAATCAAGGCCACTCGGAGCTCTTCATGCTTCTGCTACACCCGCCGAGGCTGTCAGCTCTTATCCCTGCATGTTTACCATATCCTTTCAGTCGCACCTATTTCAGTGATTAAAATCCTTGGAGCGCCACTGCCAGGTGCACGCCTTGCCAATTAAAATTCAATCCAATCGTGTGACGGCCATAAAGGGCTGTGATTCCAGGAGGGAGAGTGGGTGCCGCACCATGTGATCTGGGGAGGTTAATGCAGTTAGAGTTATTTCACAGTCCATTAAGGAGCTTATGTTGACCCCATGACCTCCGAGCCAACAACACCGAATCCATTATCATCACAATGGAAGGGCTGCTGCACTGGCTGACATGACAATGGGCCTGGGAAATCCCAAGTTAGCACTTAGCAACAGTGAAAAGACAGACACCTTTTTCCCCTTGTCCTCCCTTCTCTCTCTCTCCTTTCCCTTCCACTGGTTTTGTGGTCGGACTATTAAAACAGCCAAACTGTAATTTGCATCATTATATTTTCAAAGGTACAGAGAAGGACACTAAACCTGAAAAAGTGAAGGAAATGCAGTAGAGGGGGTTCAGGAACAAGGAACTTGGAAAACCCCAACGCTAGTACGAGCTATAAGTGAGCAAGTGTGTGTCAGGCTGTTGACACACATCTGTAAGAGATGGATCCAGACAAAGTTATCAAGTTCAGAGGGTCAGTGAACTTCCTGTTGGGATCTTTTGTTAAAATTCACCTTCTAGAAAGGAAACATAGACTTTTTTGGTCGTAGGCAAGTTGGCTGCCATTACCTAAATGAACATGTGGCGCACACACACGCACACACACACACACACACACACACACACACCTTTCTATTAACATTTATAAGGAGACTAACACAACATCACATGATCAGTTTTCTAGATCTAGTCATGGAAAATGTCATTATAGTACAGTGTAAGAAATAATACATTTAATTCCATGCCTGTAGTTTCTCAATGGGCGTTCAAGCTAAACCGGGACTTACGATTAAATTTCTGCTGAATGAAGACGTAAAAGTGATGGACATTTACAGAAGACTTCAGTCACAGTGCGGTGATGAGACTCTCAGTCGCAGTAAAACATCTGAACGGTGCGAACGTTTTACTGTACGTCTGTTAGTGATGATCCCGGTCGAGGTGACTCGGAGCCTCACTGCAGTCGTTCCCGTACAGTCCTGACCTCGCTCCAAGCCATGTTCACATTTCTCAGCGGGTGTAACATGTTTGGGACGTTACAGGAGTTCCTGGGAGGCCGGCGTTTTAGATCCGATCACGGCTCCGGCGCACTGAGAGAACTTTCTCCCTTGATGGTGTCCAGTCACTAGTGAGACACTGGGAGAAGTGCATCAGTGTATCAGGGGATTATATATATATATATATAGTATATATATAGTTTACTCTCAGCACTGTGTTCTGTTATTCTGTACAATCACAAGTCCCGCTTTAAGCTCAACACAAATCATATTTTCTTCGACTAAAGAACATGCTTTAAATGTTGTGTACATGATGCGCATTAAAAAATAGTATAGTTTGGTAGACAGCTTAAAAAATAATGACCCGGATGTAAAGCATTTAAAATCAGTTTAATTGTTTGTCTTTATTTTACAGCCATAATGTTTTGTCAAGTGTGTTTAGACAGGGACAGTTTACTCATAGTCACCATGACAACACTCTCCAGGAAAGTTTTTTAGTTTTTTTTAATTAACTTTATAAAGTGTTTTTTTCTAACTGAGATGTGCTGTACTGTAGGAGTCACTATGTAGGATATGAAGCATTTCACTTCACATCATACTGTGTATGCCTGTGTACGTATGTGACGAATAAAATTTGTATTTTAATGTACCATTACAGGACGTCTGAGAGGGACAAACCAAAACTACTTTCTAATTTGAACATTTTTGCCTAAAAGTCATTCTTTCTGACGATGATGATAAATGTATTGGTGGTTAATTGCAGTTACCTTATACCTTCCAGAGAAGAAGCCCTGCACTAAGTGCTTTTTTATTGGTCGAATAATATCCTATTCATGGCTTATGATTGATGGAGCACATGTAGCGGTTCTGCCCCGCGCCATCAGTCCAGCACAACACCACACATACAGACACAGACACAGAGAAAGCAAACATCTCACCTAAACACTGAAAAACAGTCATTAAAATTATGGGATGTCCCTGAGTAACCCCTCTCAACCCCAGATCCCTGATTGCGACTGCTTCCCACTTGCTGAACCCCTCCCCCCCTGCCCCCTCCACCCTCCCCCTGCAGGAGTACTCCATCCTCTCTCCCCTTCACCTCACCCTTGGCGGTCCTGCACCTCTGCCAAAACAGCATGGGATGTTTTCGAGTTGTGGAGACGGCGGCATGACAGTGAAATTTATATCCCTCCCTGTCCTCTTCCCAGGCAGTGTGTCGCCATTCTGGGACTTATCAATGTGATTGATGGGCGGGGTGGGCAGCAGGAGGGACCCCAACCTTAATCAAATCCAAACACCCTCAACAAATTGGACAGTGGTGGACTAACAAGTCTACTACCCCCAACACTCTGTAAAATAAAGAAAGAAAAGTATATAAAACGTAGTTCTTAACCAGTGCTGTAATGAAGACTAAGTTTCAGTCTGGTCTTTCATCATTTTCTTTTCAAAACATCATTTGAATGAGATTAAGGTTAAGTTCAATGCTTTAAATCAGGTTTGAGTTGTATTCATCGTAGTGTATACATTTTATATTATTAGACTGTAATGTTTATGTCCCACTAGCAGTGCGGCTGATAATGAAACAGAAACATTGCTTTATGCTTTAATGTCCCTTTGTTCTGTCTGTGTTTGATCGACTTTGAGTGCATTCAACTCCTCACAATGTAAAGTGTCGCATCCAGCTTGATGATCACACAAAGCACATCTCCCATCTGCCCTGCATCTGTCTTCCCAAATCGACTGTGCCACACACTTTATCTCCTTTTTTTCTTGCCACTATTTTCATATTGTTTCTCAAACCTGCACGACAGACAGTTTTTCAATCGCCGCTCCATTGGGATTGATTACCGATAACCAAACTCACATTCCACAACGTCGCTCCATTTTCCAGTTCACGTCCTGTTCAACACTTTTCTCTTTGGTTCCAACATCCTGCCGTCTTTCCTCTATTAGCATTAACATAACAAACAACTCAATCAATTAAATGAAATCCTTTCACTTCGGGCTTTGTGCTCCTACTCCCTATTATCATCGAAACAAATGTTGCCCTTCCATCGTTTTTGTACAACATGGGTTACGAGGATCTTGCTTCGTCTGATGGAAAGACTCACTGATGTGATCGTAAGTGTTGGACAGACGGTGTATCCCGTCAGGGTTCAGGTGAATCGTGAGCTTTTCCCAGGAGGAGGAATGTCACTGTCTATGACACCCGTCCAATATAATCACATAATGATAAAATATGTGACAGAGGTACGAGAGAACGGCCTCGCTGTTACAGTAATTCAAGTACAATTACGAAAAACAATGTTACAACTTGACCTTAACAAATGGACAGCTTAAAGCTTTTTATTTTCTCCTTCCTTGTACATTTACCCCCTGGGGATTGTTTTCTTCCATAAATAAGTGAGAATGAATAAGAACAGCTGTACGCCCGGAGATGAGATTGGGCCAAGCTCAGCTCAGTGATTCCCTGAGCACCAACACACAACCCCTGTATCTCACCGCACTGATGGTATCTGTGGCTAGATTGATGGGTACCCCCGGCTTGGCCATTTCTGCAGAGAATGGCCAGGCTCCTTTGCCTAATGATGGTCCATCCATCCTGAGGCTGAGAACGCAGAAGAGGGCCGGGGAGGATGGGTAAGCTGCCTCTGATCTCTCTCTTATTTGGCAGTCAGCACAGTGTTCATGGGAAACCCTCAACAATGCACATTAATATTATATATAGATACCCTTGTCAGGGATTTACATCCCTTGATCTGAAAGAGGCAGGGAACAAGGTGCTGGTGGTGTGAGGGTGATTAATTGTTTAGGAAGATAGAAACCAAGGGGAGGAAAAGAAGTGGGGAAACACAGGCTGAGATTTATCATGATGCTTAAGATAGTTTATAAGTTTTGACACTTTTTAAACACTGGATTTGTTATTACAGAATGATTGACAGTGAGAGATTTTACCTTGGTTAAATATAATTACAAAACTCTTACTCGGTGTTCACCCAGCGATAGATGCTTTTCAATCATTTGTCCTATAGTAACTGCTTTATCTTGGTCTGGATCAGTATGGATCTGGAGGTAGTCCTGGGGAGACTGGGAGCAAGGCAAGAGAATTCACCTCAAATGGGATGACGGTCTATTGCATTGTTCCATTCACACACTCGTTGACACCTACAGGATATTTAGCCTTGCTAGTCCACCTACCTGCAAAAACCCGAGCTCAGGATCACACCAGGGACGCTAAAATTGTGATGCAGTGCAACCTTGTGATTCCTTGTCATAAGTTTCCTTTATTTTTCTGTATGTATTAAACTATATGGTCAAAACTATGTGCACACCTGACCAACACACCTACATATGCCCATTCCAAAGCATAGGCATTAAGAGAGATGGTCCCTGCTCCACTTGTCTGGGAAGCTTACACCTACACTAAAGTGTGGAACATGGCTGTGGGGCTTTTCATGGTCATTTAGCCACAAGAGTATTAATGAAGTTAACTTGAGGCGTCTCAGGTCCTCAGAGCCTGCGCAGACCAGCTAGCACCTGTGTTCACAGAGTTATTCAACCTCTCCTCTTCTCAGTCGTTGATCCCCACATGCTTTAAAGAGTCCATCGTTGTTCTTGTCCCAAAGAAACCCCATCCTGCTTCCCTCAACGACTATAGCCCTGTAGCCCACTACTCAGCCTTGAGCGGCTTGAGCTAATTCTCCTTGTCGACTACAGCTCAGCATTTAACACCATAATTCCCTCCACACTCACCACCAAGCTGGAGCACCTGGGACACAGCCTATCTATGTGTCAGTGGGTCTCCAACTTCCTAACAGGCAGACCTCAGGCAGTAAGGGTGGTGCGTGGACATGTCTCAGCCTCCCTCACTCTCAGCACTGGAGCCCCTCAGGGTTGTGTTCTGAGCCCCTGCTGAACTCTTTCTACACCTATGACTGTGTGGCTTCTACCAACTCCACCAGCATCATCAAGGTTGCTGACGACACTGTCATGGTGGGCCTGATCACTGACATCTCTGACTACCATCTCAGACGCTTGAGAGACTTTAGACTGCCCTCTAAGGTGCTCAGGAACTCCTGCAGCATAGAGAGCATCCTGACGGGAAACATCTCAACCTGGTTCGGGAACAGCACCGCGCAGGACAGACTTCCTGCAGGCTTTACGGGCTCTCAATCACAACACCACATACTGTAGGACTTAACACTCACACGCTTGCCCAATTTGCACACCACAGGACTGCGAACTTTGTACTAGGACACACACATTACACACTTATATTCACACATGGAACATTTGCACATTTTGCACACCAGTATACTGTGAACATGAACTGCACTCGCACACTATCTGGCCAATAACTGGACACGGTTCTACATGGTTCTACACTGCACTACATTACATTTCAACTATATTTCATTATTTTTGTTACAGTATATATTCTTTATAATTTTTTATAATTCTATTTTATTCTACTATTTTATTTTCATTATCTTATTGCTTTGACATTATGTAAATTTAAAAGTTTTTACTTCTCTTACTCTTACTTCTTTCCTACTTTCTTTTGAAATCCTGAGGTCACCAGCAGTCGGATAAGCATTTCACTTCATATCATACTGTGTGTGTAAGTAACGAATAAAATTTTAATTTGAATTTTGATGTCAATTAAAAAGCCTGATCAACACTGGGATCTTCCACTCCACACTCAGAGAACCATTTCATAATGAACCTCACTTTCTGCACAGGGGTTTTGTCATGTTGAAACAGTTGTATCTTAAAGCATACAATGACGTTTGAGATTGTTGTGTGCAGTATTGGGAAGTGCAAACACCCAAGTGTGTGTGACGATGGCCATTCAGTGCACATAAATTATTAAATTTATAGAAAGCATATATTATATTATATTATATTATATTATAATTTCACTGAAGAAATGTGGATGGAAAAAAAATCTGAAACAGAAGATCACAGATCACTTAAACACTTGGTGAAGTTACATAGTAAAAATGTCCAGCAGAAATCAGAGCTTTTTGTTCTGATGTTTAATGGTGATAGTAAGCGCACCCCCCCACATCCCATCCCCCCCCCTACACACACAGTGTGATGAGAACCATAAGGAAACTAGTGAGACAAAAAAGTCTTCAGTTTGTTAGAGAGCATAAAGACTGGA
>QMIH01000708.1:250907-278854 GCA_003987875.1 Clarias batrachus | reverse complement strand
GGAAACCAAACCTGGGGGAAACCAAACCTGGGGGAAACCAAACCTGGAGGAAACCAAACCTGGAGGAAACCAAACCTGGGGGAAACCGCTGGAGACTCAGACAGCAACCCAAGTTCAGCACGAAAACATGATTCCAGGTGGCAACAATACTCGCAATGCAACCGTCACACTTTTTCATGCTGTAAATGTTAATAATAGCTGAAAGTTTAAGCCTTTCAGCAGTAAAGTGTTTAAGTTTGCTGTATTGTATTATGGGTGGCGTGTACAAAAATATGTACTGAGGACTAAAACACAACGCGACGTTCAGACAGGATGGTGTGGTGCAGCTCAACGTCAAGCAGACATCGAGTGGATTATTTTCCTACATCATCTGCAAACGTTTTATCTTCCTTCAAAAAACAAAACAATATTCAATATTCGATTTATTATTGACTTAAATGCATCTTTAATAGTCTATAGATTTAAACACACATTGTTGAATGTATTTCCTGTTTTCATGCATGTGATAGAATTTACTGTATAAACCGGGTTTCCCTCAGCAACCAACAAACGTATTTGATGCGAATTCTGCCAAAATGTTCTTGTTATTATTAAACTGATTCATGATATTTAGATTATTATAATGATTAAACTAGTTGCATCATAAAGTACATTTACAAGAGCCGGATATTTGATGAGTAACAGCACTGATTTTGTTATTTGCACATTTCATCACCATTTCTTTTGTAGTTACAGTGTATACACCCATTCACAAAAGTCAGTACACCCCTCTAATTTCAGCAGAGATTTTAATATACCTTCTCAAAGGACAATACTATAGAATTGAAACTTGGATATACCTTAGAGTAGTCAAAGTGCAGCTTGTATAACAGTATAGATTTCCTGTTGTCTGAAAATATCTCAACATACAGACATCATGGTTAAAATAGCTATATAACAAAGATAAGTACACACTAAGTGATGAGAGCTGTTCAAGTGTTAATGAGCAGAGTCACATGACCTATTCATCATGTCCATGTGTACGTCTCCAGACCTGAATCTTATTGAGCATCTGTGTGGCGTCCTCAAGTGGAAGGTGGTGAAGCGTCGTGTGTCTGACATCCAGCAGCTCCGTGATGTCGTTATGGAGGAGCGGAAGAGGATCCCAGCAACAACGTGCGCAGCTCTGGTGAAGTCCAGGCTCAGGAGGATCGAGGCCGTGAATCTGTACTGATAAACAAGCTGCACATTGATGACTCTAAAGTATATCCAAGTTTCATTTCTATAGTATTGTCCCTTGAGAACATATAATAAAGTGGTTTATGAAAGGGAGGGGTGTACTTACTTTTGTGGGGCGTACTAACTTTTGTAACATACTGTATGTACAGTAGGCTGCTGCTCATGGTACTGCTTCCAACCTGATCAACTGTTACCTGCTAGTGCTGGTTGGTTCACAATGTTATAAGTGAGTTACATTCTACACACCTCCAGTTGCGTCCTGAACCCTGACTGTGGATCATATAAACAGTAAACTTCATTTCCTGCAGTTTTGAGAAGAAGTGAGAAGTCTTGCATGCTGAGAATATTTTGTGCATGTTTTCACAAAGGTGTTAAAAATCACAAATGCCTTTCGAGGTATATCAGTGAATTTTGTGTGATTTTTAAAAAAGCTATAACTGCACCACTTACAGTTTTTATGGCGATGGATCAATCGGCCTGCAGCTGCTTCTGGTTATTTACGTGTGCAATTTAGTATCATGTTGAATGAGTTTTAATTAAAAAAGAAGGATAAACTCCAGCTTTGATTGTGATTTTGGAGTGAGAGCAAATCACTCTCTCAGTCTCTATAGAGATCATCAGGTACAGGGTCTGTCCAGGCCCCCAGACTGTCACAGGGGACTCCCAGGGGGTGCGAGGCGGGGCGCACAGGATGCCAGTTCATGTCACGCACACAAACACTCACACACACTACAGCCAATTAGTCTACCATGCATGTCTTTGGACTGCGGAGGAAACTGGAGCACCTAGAGGAAACCCGCCAAGTACGGCAAGAACACACACACACACACACACACACACACACACACACACACACACACACACACACACACACACACACACAGAGATCTGATGTGGGAATTGAACCCCCAACCCTGGAGACCACAGTGCTAACCACTACACCACCGTGAGATCAAATCAGTTACAGGGAAAAAGTGATGAGTTTTGTTAGACACAAAATAACTTGTTAATTAAAAGATTTTTACAGATCATGAGAAACGTTACAAAATTACAAAATCTTCAAAAACCTTTCAGAACCATCAGCCTCGCCCTCAACCAGCTTCAGTCTCACTTCAGTACACATGATGCAAACGCATCCAACTGTTTCCAAAGGGCCAGAGCACAACTGTGTTTAAAACAGTAAGAGTGTGGAGTTTACATGGTTTAGATTGACACACAATATCAGCATGGAGCTGCCGAAATCCAGCACTGGCTCTTTAAGAAATCTCCCTGGTTTAGACAGGCGATAGATCATATCTAAAATAGAGTGTTTGCACATGGCGCTGCTGCGACAATCATTGCTAACTACTTGCCGAGGATCCTTGAAAGCTAAATCATTTTGCGATGCATCATTGAGCGTTTGCTTGTCTTGCCAGCAGATGGGTCCTTGTGGTCCATCTGTTGGAGGAAATGTCTTCAACAAGCCCCCTTCACCTTCAGCCAGAGAGACGAGAACGCGTTTGAATATTCACACCATCAGAGGGTCAGGAGTTTGGTCACCGTGCCGCTTAACTCGAGTGCGAAAATTCTGGACACCAAATGAGGGGTCTTGCACCTGGCTCACTTATCACACTGCACTGCAGTAAAGTGTGTGTGTGTGTGTGTGTGTGTGTGTGTGTAAGCTTGAAGTAGTCAGACTGCACGCTCACTTACAACAGATTATATCGGCTCCCCTGGTAATTATGAGGCATGCATCTGCTGGAACCCAAGTGTTTAATGTTCTCATTAGCCGTGCGCCTTTTTGAAATTGTTACCGTTTGCAGTCGCGTGGTTCAGTAAAGCAGACGCGCGGACAGCACGCGATTTTCCACCCGGAGCTGCTCTGGAATTCTACGCTTTAGCGATTTGTCTGCTTTTATCATGATTTTTAAGTTCAGGCCGCCGTGATGGCCTCTTAAGCGGAAGAGTGTAAAGTGATGGTTTAAGTGTGTGAAAGTGGAAGGAGCGCATGTCCTAATGAGGCCAGAATCTCAGCTAGGTCAGTAGTCCTTGTGTCACACTCCTCGGTGGAATTCTGGGCTATAATCGACCTTCTCACGCTCATTCCTGAACCCCTGCATATGAAATTTGATTCTTTTGAGCACAGACTCGTAATGGCAGGCTCACCCCTTAACCTCAATTTAAGGTACCATTGCATTATTTTAAGAAAAGGTCTTTTCGAGACCACTCCATGGTTCAGTGGCACTAAATTGATTCGCGCTCTCTGTGAGTTTTTCATGTTATGTTAAATGGTGTCAAGCTCCCTGTTCTAGAAACATGCACTGTTTAACATAAGCAATTACTGTAAGATGTCACTAGTGTTTATTGCAAACACATGTCCATGATCCATTCATATTGTGACGTGCACTTAGCAAAGGGGGAGAAAAGAGAGCGCTAGGTGCTGGAGGGGCTCCGATCAGAACCCGTCCTGATTGGCTTCCCGTCCCTTTGTCCCGACCTCCGGCTCCGCTTCCGATCTAATGAAGTTGTTGGAGTGTGGAGACTGACAGCTTAATTATCTTTTATGAAAGTCAGACAAATTGAACTGTGTCTTTCCATCAGTTCTTGATATATTTCGGTAGGCGGCGAGGGGTCCTGTGGCAGTTCTCTTGTGAATCTCAGGGATAATCTACTCTGGCTGCCTCTCTCGCTCTTGTTCGCTGTCTTTCCCTTTTTACTGTCCACTAAATAGCAGCCAGAAAGTCTCTGTGTACTTTAACTTCCTGTCTCTCTTGCATGAGGGAGTCGAAATGTTCCTCTGTACAACTCATTTAATATAGCTGACCCCTATACCTCCTCTCCTTTCTCTTTTGTTCTCTCTCTCTCTCTCTCTCTCTCTCTCTCTCTCTCTCTCTCTCCATCCTGACTCCAGCTCTGGCAGAGCCGCACCTGACATCCATATGTTAGCTGACAGGACCGGCCCAGTAAATGATGACTATATCTAAATGTTGATGAGCTGGAGGTGCGGACAGGGGGCTGTGTTTGTAAATGAAGGCTTGTTTGCAGGGGGGAGAGACATGGGAGTTCTCAGCTAGCTGGCAGATGTCAAACAGTAAAGAGGAGAGAGAGAGAGAGAGAGAGAGAGAGAGAGAGAGAGACACTCAGTGGCAGTTTGGTGGACAGGTGACCTTTCACCTCCCCACTGTGGTACCCCGTTTACTACTACGCCAATGCTGTGCCCAAAAATCAACAAAATAAATAAATATTTAAAAAGGATTAAAAATATGTCTGTAGGTTACTGATGGGTCAAAGGTCAAGCAGACATAATATATAAATATATTATTATTATTATTATTATTATTATTATTATTAATAATGATAATGATAATTTTTATTATTATTCGTTTATATATTTTCAAATCTAACCTGGCCACTCACGGCACGAGCAGGATTACATCATATTTGTACCGGCACTCTTATATTTGTAGATTCTTATATGAGTGTTTTATCATTAATCCTGATTTCTGCTATTCCTGTATAAATCATACAAAGTCGTACATGCTATATACCCTAAGATTATATCTGTGAAATATAATCATATCGTATCTATCATATCGTGTCTGAACCCTTAAAGCACACACTCACGTGCGCGATCGACTGGAAGCACGTCCGCGCGCTCTCACATGTGGCGCCTGTTAGGTGGTGGAGCTGCTCGAACTCTTCGGATGCCCGTGGGCCACGAAGGCATTAACAGCTTCGCCCAGGTGACCAATAGCGTCGTGCTAACCGAATGAGCGGTGCTTTTTACCTTTCGGACCATCTGGTCCCGCTGTTGGAGCAGCCTCCCCACCTTCTCCCCGGTGGGTTTCTGTCTGAAAGGAGGAGGCAGGATGAGGGGCTGATGAGTGAGGCCTCCAGGCCCTCCATCACTCCTCGCCACCAGGAAGGCACCAGCTGTCTGCACTCATTTGCATTCTCTCTTTCTCCGAGTCCTCGCCAAAAAAAATAGCCACAAGTTTCCTGAGGTGATACAAGACACAGTTAGGCAGGATGCATCAGTGTGCGTGTATGTGTCTGCAGCTGCAGCAGGACAGGTCATAGATCTCAATTGCCATAATGAGTGTGTTCTCTTGTCTTCATGCAGCACAAGGTGGAATATTAAGGCTTTGCTCTTACAGTTATTGCGATATGAAGAGTTGATGTATGATATGCTGAAAACCTTAAATGCACAATTACTGTTAAAGACACAAGTGGACGTGGACGCAGACAGCGGTGGAGAGAGGGGAGGATTGAGTGAGGGATGGAGGTTGGACGTGGTAATGCATGCTGCTGGCTCTCATTGTTGGACTCCCAGTGGGAGCAGCTCCCTCGGCCTCTCGCTGCCCTCCTCTGTCTGCGTGGGTTAGGCTTCTGACAGCTCGGCTGATTGATTCTCTGAGTGGAGCCAGGCAGGGGCGTGAGCCCACACACTGAGCTGTACCTGTCCACCCTGCCAGAACCCGGGGCGCCCGTGAGGGCCAAGGGTCACGGAGGGGGGGCAGCAGCTGGCACATTCCTCCCAACATTCATTGTCATCATCTCAATTGTTTTGCCCCTGTCAGATTGGCTGTCCTGGCCAGTTGACACATCCTGACCACTGTAAATACCAGGATGAGAGAGAGAGAGAGAGAGAGAGAGAGAGAGAGAGAGACGTGCCTTACTTTAGACGCATTCATCCTTATTCAACCCTTTGTCCTGTTTTTGGCTGATACGTTCTATAAACGTTAAAAATAATTACAGATTCTCTCTCCGTCTGAGATTTGAAACATCAGCACATCCTGTCTATCAATACCACCGTGTCATTCAGGCAGCTGACGAGTGCCAGAGGCGCACACCTGCCAATACACCTTTTTAAGACAGGCACCTGTCTCGTTCTCATCCTCTACAAAGAACAAATGCTTGTCGCCTCCTCTTCTTATTGGTATTCATCACTGCTGTGGAATTTCATCCATCATCTGCAGATGTTGGAAGTTACGATCTGTTAAAACACTCCTTTTCGTTCTTTGATGAAAATTCAGAGGATTAAAAGCCCGAAGAAAATATCTGTAAGGATGTGAGATGACTGCGTGAACCTGACAGAACAACCTGCTCGTTATGACTGGGGTTGCTGGGGTGTTTTGGTGAAAAAAAAGGTGATCATTAACTGGAGTCCCTCATCCACAACTGCCACCAAATCATGAATTAGTCAGGGGTAAGATATTGGAGCTGAGGCCTTCAGCATTCAGCGTGGCAATCGAAACTGCCTGCTCGGATCTGCATGAGAAATGTAATTATGGAATCACCCAAGTGAGCTGTGCTACACATCTGGCATAGCATCTGGCGCTACCCTCATTGCAGCGCTCCTGCTCTGTTCCAGACAATTCAAATGCCATTCCTACAAGCACATTAAGCTTGCTATTTACTCAGCTCATGCTCTGCTTATGGAACAATAGAGACAATTTCATCTCTGCTCATTTTAAAGAGAAATCGTTTGTGTCGAATGAAGGCCATTTCATGTATAGCGGCAGCGAACAATAAGATCAGATGCAGGAAAAAATTTTAAAATGGAAATTAAATAGATTCTTTTTTTACATGCATGGTCACAAAAAATAAAAATAAACTGTTTGATACGTTGGAGTGGCGTTTATAATTATAGTCTATAGTAATTGACAGGGTGTAGTGGCTAGCACTGTCGCCTTGCACCTCCATGGTCCGGGTTCGATCCCCGTCTCTGTGTGCATGGAGTTTGCATGTTCTCCCCGTGCTTGGTGGGTTTCCTCCGGGTACTCCGGTTTCCTCCCACAGTCCAAAGACATGTAGGTTAGACTAATTGTCGTTCCCAAATTGCCCGTAGTGTGTGAATGAGTGTGTGAGTGTGTGTGTCTGTGCCCTGCGATGGATTGGCACCCTGTCCAGGGTGTACCCTGCCATGTGCCCTAAGTCTCCTGGGATAGACTCCAGGCCCCCGTGACCCTGAATACAGGATTAAGCGGTATAGATGATGAGTGAGAGTGAGAGTGGTGTTCCCAGATTGTCCGTAGCGAGTGAGTGGGTGTGTGTGTGTGTGTGTGTGTGTGTGCCCTGTGATGGATTGGCACTCTGTCCAGGGTGTACCTCGCCCTAAGACATGCCCTAAGTCTCCTGGGATGGGCTCCAGGCCCCTGCGACCCTGAATACAGGATAAAGCGGTATAGACGATGAGTGAGTGAGTGAGTGAGTGAGTGAGGAATTGACAGTTTTGAGGAATTGACTGAACTTGTAAAAATACTACTTTGGTCCAGCACATGCGTTTACTCCCCTAGGATAACTGCAACTTTTCATTTCATTAATTATAATCAGAGCATAAACCTTTTTTAATAGACAGATTATAGGACTTAACGTCAGAATTCACCAGATAATCATCTCCAGTGTCCTGGGTTTGATCCTCAGCCCTGTGTGAAGTGTTTCATGTTCTTTCTGTGTTTGCATGTGGGTATCTATGTTGGCTTTGCTAAACTGACCATACTGAGCCTGCACGCTTCTATATGAAGCCCTTTGATGGATGGTGAACCATCTGGGGTCAGTCCTGCCCACCTTGTGCCCGCTGTTGCAGGTGTTTGTGCCGGACGCACCACGACCCGATCCAGGATAAAGCAGTTACAGAAAATGAATGAATTAATCAGATAATTATTTTAGTTATGTTCAGTAGAAACACTGACAGTAACAATGACTCAAATACAGATTGTTGTCAATGTTTTTTTTACTCCTAAAAAGTTTGTATTTATTGATTTAACATCACATACAGTATAATAAAGACAATAATAATAATTTTAAAAATCCAGTTTACATGATTTGCTTTAAATAAAAAAATAACAGAGTGGAAGAATGGAAATAAACAACCTGTTTCATTCTTCTAAAATAAATAAACTTTTGTGTATTAAAGCTGATTGTTTTAGTCCGGTTTCTTAACAGACACGGTCGTTTGACTAGTTTTGCTTTGCCGTGTATAATTTTCCGTTGGCAGTCTGCGAGAGAGTTTGAGGTTAAGAGAAGATGGACAGAGCAGACAGGCAGGTAGGAGGCGAGCCAGCTACCCTGACATGTCCTGCTGTGACCCAGCAGTGAGCTCAGACAGCACATCACTTCACTGTCAGCCCTCCGACCCCCCCCACACCCCCCCACCCCCGCGTGCGGTCCAGCCCTGGGTTTTAAGAGGAGGAGGAGGAGGAGGAGGAGGAGGAAGGCCCCCTCACTGAGTGATCACTATGACCCGCAGCACTTCACACTGCTCATGAAGCCGGACACCGAGAGCTTCACCACGCGGTAGGAGGAGTTTTGTCTGGAGTTTTAAAACGTTATTCAAATGCAAATATATTTTGTCCGAAGGGAGTTTCTACTCACCTGGTAACACCGAGTACTGAAACGTGTCATGGTGTCAGACTTGTTTGCACATTTGCACGTGCACTTTATGTTGTCGTTTTTTATACAGCAGATAGTTTTCTACAGTAACATTAAATCATCATGTTGATCTGTCTGGTCTCAGCTAGTCAGCTATATTAGTTAGCTAGCTAGTTTTTGCTAATTTATGTTGTTAATTTATGTTGCATGTATGTATCACCTTGGTCCTGGAGGAACGTTGTTTCATTTCACCGTGTACTGAACGTTTAAACGACAATCAAACCCGACTCGACCCGACCCGACTCGACAGTGATGTAGGGTTTAGCACCCTGGCCTTGAACCTCCACGGCTGAGGGTTCGAGTCCCACCTGCGGGTCTGTGCGCATGGAGTTTGTGAATTTTCTCTGAATACTCACGTTTGCATTTGGCCGACGCCCCTTACCCAGAGCAACTTACATTTTTATTTCATTATACAACTGAGCAGTTGAGGGTTAAGGGCCTCGAACAAGAGCCCAGCAGGGTTAGGATTAGGGGTTTGGACCACTGAGACATGCAGATTAGGACAGATTGCCATTGTGTGTGTGTGTGTGTGTGTGTGTGTGTGTGTGTGTGTGTGTGTGTGTACCCTCCTAGTGCTGTGAGTTCCTTGTGCTCTCTGAAGGACTTTTGCTGATAGTCGTGACTCTCACCCTCACGTATTGAGGAATCTGACAGGTCAGGGATTTCCTGGTAATATTTTAACCAACCATATGATTTGCTCTTTTTAGTTTATAGTTGATCAGAGCACACGGCCCAGTGTAGCGTCTCATCATGACATCGTGCTGCTGCGACCGCCGTCAGCCTTCAGTCAACAGCCTTCAGTGTTATTTCTCCCCTAATGACTTTACTGTCCATATGATAATAAAGGGGACGGATTTTAAAGGTGAGATAATCTTCAATCTTTCTTGTACCTGTCTTCACTCATTAGTGCATTTTATCACTGCATATGGCTGGCAGACTGGTGGAGGACCTCCTGCCGTCACCGCAGCAACTTTTCACCGCACGCATTGGCTCAAGTCCACACTCGTCCTGCAGCCAAACCCAACACACACTTTATGAAGAACATACCACAGGGCTCGAGTGTGAGACGTGTTTATATTGCTCCTGTTTAATGAGGATGTCGATGGAGAAGCAATAAGATGTTTTATTAAGAGATATTAAGAGATCATTACGGCATGATGAAGAGGAAACCCTGAGAAGTTTAATGGACTAAGTGAGACGTACAGTCAGCTGACTGAGAGGTGTAGCGCCATCGCTAGGACGGGTAACTGAGTAGCACGACAGGCTAACTGGGAGGATAATGTGAAGTGAGAAGCTGACTAGAATACTTCAATATCAACATGAAGTACAGTGTGCTACCTGAGAGTTATATTGGGATGCCATGACGTACACTATCAGTAGGTGATCAGGTATTATTCTAAGGTTTAATGGGCTGAGTATGGTGGATTCACTGAGAAGTGAAGTGTGATTGATCTAAAATCAGAGAAGTACAGCAGATTCACCTGAGACGTGTCGCAGTAACACTGGAATAATGATGAATCCATTAATGTAGAGTAACTTCTTAATCGTGTTCAGGCTCGCGGTGAACCTGGAGCATGAAGTCTCCGCTGGAGGAAAACACTGACGAGGAAAAGACGACGATTGTGACGTTCCGAGTGTTCTTGTGCGAACCCTTTTGCTCAATAATTATTAATCACATTTCATGAATCGTTTAAAAACCAGCCTTTCCCCCACAAACCCCGTCCTTGTTTTGACTGGCGTGTGTCTTGTATGGATTATCAAATCCAGGATGAAAAGAGCGAGCAATCAGAATAAGTCACCAAGGCTGTTTTTTCTAATCGGCCTGATGGAAAGCGGCGTATCGCTCTGATGGGAAAGCAGCATTTTCTAAGAAAGGAGTCAGCAGCGGCTTGAGTTATTGTGAAGTGATGGACTACCGGAGACCGAAAGCAATCAGAGAGATAGCTCTGTGCATCTGCAAATTATCGCCACTTCTGCCACGGCTTCATCAGCGGGGGCGATGGTGATGGTCGCCTGCAGGCTTCACCTAGACACACACACACACACGCACGCACACACACACACACACACACACACACACACACACACACACACACACTACCACAACAGAACAAAGCACTCAGAATTATTTGTGGAAATTAAATCCCTGCAGGAGGAGCCTCACTTGGCCGACTTCGCCTTTCTCCCACTCAGTAAAATGAAGGACATTTTTGTGTTCAGTGGAAATTGTATGTGAAGAAGTGGCCTGGGTTCCAGGATGAGGAGGAACTGGAAGCATGCAATAAGATAACTTGCCGTGTGTCTGCTGATGGACAGCGGTCAAGTCGACGATCACGACGCACAAGTGCAATATTACTAGAAATCTTTCTTCCATCTGTTGTATAATCACCAAAAGTACATAATGAATATATTATTGAAATCTAATTATGGTGGCACGGGGGTGTAGTGATTACCCTGTGGCATCGCTCCTCCATCTCAGGGTTCATCTCAGTGTGTGTGTGCATGGAGTTTGCATGTTCTCCCCGTGCTTGGTGGGTTTCCTCCGGGTACTCTGGTTTCCTCCCACAGTCCACAGACATGCAGGTTGGGCTAATTGGTGCTCCCATATTGCCCGTAGTGTGTGTGTGTGTGTGTGTGATGGGCTTAAACCCTGCCTGGTGTCCCGAGTCCCCTGGGATAGGATTTAGACCACGCCCCCCTCCCCCCACCCCCCAAAGTGCTATAGAGAATGAATGAATTATTATTCTCTCATTATTACCATTTTTACACATCATTGGATATATTAATAATAATAATAATAATAATCAAATACCCATTGCAAACTTGTAAAATATAATAGAACTAAAGAAAATAATATAATTACAGAAACATTGTCAAAATGCAGGATATATTGGAAAAATTATTAATAATTTACACTTATGCATTTCAAAAAATGGTGCATTCATTAATTAATTTATACCTGTATTTTTTAAATTTATTTAACTGTTTTACTTTGCTAAACTATTTTCCCAGCGTTGGAGTATAGTCGTCCAAACTTGTCAAAGACTTGGCAGGTGGTGAAGACGGTCTTGAACGGCTGGAAAAATGAAGAAGATTTGAGCATTAGAGTCCGTTCAGTCTCCACACAAACAAAAGATTATATTATTTATATTGTTTACCAAGATGATATGTAAGATCATATAATATCATGGCAAAGGCAAGTGTGTGTGTGTGTGTGTGTGTGTGTGTGTGTGTGTGTGTGTGTGTGTGTGATGTACATGTACAGTGCTGTGTTAGGACACCATGTGCTGTGTGTTACGGTTCTGACTCAGTAGTTCTGACCGATGAGTCGCGTTAATGAGAATCAGCTGCTTTAGAACAAACACGCGGCAGGACGTTTACTGTCTGAGGACGGGACGTCCACCTCCACACACAAACGCCCAGAACATGGGAAATCATAAGTGAACTGCCAACCTCTTTGATCCGGCCGGTTCTGAAGAATAAAAGACTTCGTACTAAATACTGATTGTTTTAGAGCAATTTCACTGCATCAGATAACAAAATATTCTCATTATTTATCATTATTTATCATTATTTATCATTACTTATCATTATTTATTATTATTTATCATTATTTATCATTATTTATTATTATTTATCATTATCCTGAGTGTCATTATTTAACAAAATATGTGAATGTTAATAAAACACTTTTGTTTCCATTTAATTTAAATGTAAAAGTATCAGTGCCTACATTTCTGCTGGAGACGTTTAAATGTAAACTTTAAAAAAATTCTACAAAGGGGACAAAGGACATTTAATGAAAATCGGACGTTAAGTAACGGAGAAGTCTCTGGATGAAAACGTTTTGAAGGGGCAGAAGAGACAAAAGCACGAGACGCAGCTGAAGTCTACAGAAGAGAAGAGAAGAGAAGAGAAGAGAAGAGAAGAGAAGAGAAGAGAAGAGAAGAGAAGAGCGCACGTTCAGACACGACTGCAGCAGAGAAGTCATTTAATGTGAGAGACGTTTAGAGGAAACCCCACATACTGAATACTTTCATACCGTTCACTCTTCTGTACATTTCCTTGTATTTCGATTCATTGTTTTATTTCTAGTTTCCTTTCTCTTACTCGACATTTTGTTGCATTTATCACTTCGCCGTGATTACGTGGTCCGCTCGTCTGTGTGGAGACGCCGCTGCTGTACGTTGATGTCCTCTTCATCATAATCCTAGCGGTTTATCCCGCGCTCAGTCAGCCTGTTAATGATGAATGCCAGCGCCACCACACACATCCTGACCTCTATTTTTGCAGCTCTGCAAAAAGTGTCAGGTATTTTTAGCTGGACTGGATTCAGCTCTTTACAAGTGGCCTAGTTGCTGTGTTCCTCTCCTTTTCATTAGACGAGCCCTAATGCTCGCCGACCCCCCCTAGAGGCAGAGATGCTCTAAAACCACTCCGACACGGCCTGCCTGCTCGCTAAAGCTCAGGCCAAGCGACGAAAGTGGAGTCAAATTAGACGAGCAGGAGAAGAGAGGGAGGGAAGGGAGATGCTTTAATTATATATTTTGTTTAGACTAAAAAAAAGTTGAAGGACAAACTAATGTCATGCACTGGGGCTTTGACGATTTCCCTTCTCGCAGGCACGCGCGCGTTTGTCTGTCAGTCAGCGTCGGCCGGCGTGACAATCATCTTTGCGCCGTGGCCTCGGGTAATGCTGCAGACGGCCGTCCTTGTAGACAGACACTGAGCGCTGGCACTAATGACTACGGAGGAAACGCAAGTGGACGCCGTCTCAAATGCGTTCTCTTTGCAAACCACAAAAGAGCAACATTTCAAGTGAACATTTCCATAGGAGTGTTTCACTAACAGGCTGCGTATCAGAGGAAAAGCTTGAACATTGAACATTGAACATTGCTCCTGTGATGTAGAGCTGGATGATGACATGAAGAAGGAAAGTATGTTGAACTTGCATTGAGGTGAAGAGGTCACATGACCGGGGGTCAGCACCAGAGAAGACATTCATGTAGAGTTCATGTACTGCACACTGTGAACACGAATCAGCCGGCAAAACTCAACAAATAGGAGATAATCAGCTGCATAATGTTTTTGAGTAATGATGTTTCCAGTTGTAAGTAAACAGAACGATCAGTTTGTGAGTTCGTTGTTCTCATTCATATTAATCGTTCTTTACTCGCATTATTGAGTCGCCGAACTCACACTATTTAATAGCAATTATATATTTATTTGTTGTTGTTGCAAATCAAATAAAATTGTCATTGGTCGTTCGGCTGCTCCCGGCGATGGGGCGCCCCAGCAGACGATCCGGTCCGCACGCGAGCTCGGCACAGGTTTTACACCAGACGCCCTTCCTGACTCGACACTCCCATTTGATCTGGTTTGGGACAGACACTTCATCCGGCTGTTGGGAATCGAACCCGGGCCTTCCACATGGCAGACGAAACCCCTCCCACTGAGACACCAGTGTCCGATTGCCCTGATGATCTCAGACACAAAATCACTAGTCTGAAGGATTTTAAGTTGGTGGAACTTTAAGGTGACAGTTACTGTTACTGAAGTACTTACACTTACTGAAAATATCAGATTTGTTCAGCTAACATGAAAAGTGTCGTTTCTACAAACTCATCAATACCGAAACGTTCTAAATACACATCAAGGTCTATCAATCCCTGCTATCCGTTATCACCCAGATGAGGATGGGTTCCCTGTTGAGTCTGGTTCCTCTCAAGGTTTCTTCCTGTTACCATCTCAGGGAGTTTTTCCCTCAGCACCGTCGCCCTCGACTCGTTCATCAGGGACCATCTGATCATTCTGATTCACACACACTCACATTTTATACAAAACTTACTTCTTCTGATTGTGTAAAGCTGCTTTGCGACAATGTCAATTGTTAAAAGCGCTATATAAATAAAATTGACTTGACTTGACTTATTAATGTGAACGAATTGTGATTATTTAAGTTAACAGCAGTGTGTTTAATTACTTCGAGCTTTAGGGTTTACAGTGTGGATTGTACAGCGGTCTGAAAAGTGGGGAACTAATGAGACTTAAACTACGGTCCGTCTCTTTAACTGTTATTGTGATGTTTACAGGACGTGCTCTACGTGTCCACTCGGCTGTCTGTGTCCTGTAGAGTTTGCTCCATGTATTCTTGACGTATTCAGACGCAGTCTGTTCTGTAACTGGTGTGTAAAGTCAATTCATTAATTTGACTCAGTGCTTTAATTCCTTAAACTCTATAATTATTGAACTGTTATTAGTAAAATACTCATTAATATTAAGCCCCATGAAGATTGAACTGGATTTGACCGGTCTGTAGTTTGTCCTCTCTGCATTAGTGTGTTTAAGAGCTGCTTCAATCCAAACACTTTTATTTCAGCTGCTGACGGCGTCTTTAACGCAGCAAACAGATGCAGCCACTAAAGAACTGAGACGGAGTTATTTGCTTCAGCATTCTGTGGCACGGACGCATTCTTCTTCTTTTTTTTTGTTTTTTTTCTCTCCCTGAAACCAATTAGCGGACTAGCACTTGTAGTGCAGAATGTAGGTCACAATCGAGTAATAAAAAAGTATTGACTTTTCTCTGAATGTAAGCAGTGTGAAAGGGGTGCCGCGGCCTTGTCGTACATGAAAAGAGCTCCATTAATTTCACTTATTTCAAGAAAGGACCCTGTCAAGTCCTAATGCATCCAATGCACTTTCCGCAGACCGACACGCTGACATCTCGCCGGCCCGCAGCCCAAACGAGTTTACATTATGTTCGCTAGCGAGAAGTTGATGGTGTAATTCCCAGCTGAAAAGGCAGAGGACTCTTTCATACCTCGCTGCTCCTTGTTCCAGCTCAAGCCGCTGCAGCTCTTTACTACGAGACGTTTGAGCAAACGCAGATGACGCTTTAGTTTATTTCGTGTTTATAAACTGAGAAGTCATTGATGGTGTATCGAGCACCTGAGCAGAGGTGGGTTTAATAAGAAGCTCAGACTGTAAGGCAGAAGGTTTAGTTAATTAAATAGTAACTGTCTATTATTATTATTATTATTATTATTATTATTAGTAGTAGTAGTAGTAGTAGTAATAGTGGTAGGTTCTCTATAGCATTGATTTAGTCTCAAAAAGTGTTAAAGCATTAGTGCAAGGTGGAAAAGGCTTTAGAGTTTATTATATCTTGGAATAACATCTTTAAATAACATTGAAAATAAATGATGTAGTTTTTCCGTTATTTTTCCAGAACATAAAAGCTAAAAAAAACAAACAGTTTTTTTGTGATGTGATGTGATAACTGAGTGAATTCAGAATAATAATTCTGCTTTTTAGGACCTTTATGCTACAAAACACAATAAGTAGGAGTGGAGCCATGTAAATATTATCCAAATATGCATGAAACATAAACCACGTCGCCTTCGGGACCTTTTCATGCAGATAATATGAAATTAATTTTAACTGCATAAAAGGAAAAAAAATCAAAAAACATTTTTAACGGCGGTTTCCTGCAGAAAGTCTTCGGATGCCGCTGTACGCTGGGAGAGGATCGGGGATCTACAGGCAAAAAACAATCAGGGCCAGACTGATATAAAAAGAAGAAGCCCTTTATGGTATATGGTAATCAGTCCAAGCCACCATGGCAATGCATAATAATTCGGCTTTATTCAGATGCTTGATGAAATATGCAGCCCACATACCGAAGTGCTATTTTATCATCCTATGTTATTTATTTATCTCTCATGAAAGTGAAGAAACAACTTTAGGCTGAAGAGTGAGAGAAGGAAACTGAACAAACATTTAAATCTCAGCTGAAAGAAAAAAGAAAAAAAAATGTAATCCTACAGAATGTCGTGCTCAGTGCCTCGTTCAGTAGTGGATCTGCTCTGATCCCGAAGAGTGACCCGATCACCTGGGTGAGACACGAGGTCACTGCAGGGCGGCACACACACGATGCGAGCCTCAAACCCGAGTCCTGTGTGCGCATGACGTCATTCTCTACACTATTCCTCCACACGTCAGTCCTACGCTTTCAGCAGGGTTTAGTGTTTTCATTCGTCTCCCAACGTTCCTCATAACCGTAATTTAAAAATGTAAAGGGGTGCTGCTCCTTCTTGCAGGTGCTTCTGCTTTAATCCAACTCATTTCTCAATGTCATATTCAGCTGAGACTCGACAGGATTAAAACGAAATACCAAAAGCGCCAAAAGCGCAGGAACCTACAGTATTGATCGTGTGGGTTTTTTAACGTCCTGCACCGTTTATGTTTTTACTCGTTTTAATGATAATGTTACTCTGCAAAACCGCATGAATTGTGTGAATACTGTATCACACATAAGCATCTGAATAATAAAGCAATAATATCTGCTGTACCAAAACAAATTGGTTGTGCTTAATACTCACATTGTGCATTACCTGATTGTGATGAAAGGCTCGTCTCCCTGCGTTACTCTGATTATAAGTGCAACAGCAGCTAGCTTTGATAAACGCAGTGTAAAGTCGTCTGCACAGGTGTACTGTTTGAACATCTGTGTGTGTGTGTGTGTGTGTGTGTGTGTGTGTGTGTAAGAGAGAGTGAGAGTTTACTAGTTCCTCACACCCTTCAGATTGCATCTACATCATTCTTTTCTTTCTTCTTTTTTAAACAAAGTAATCACATGTTCATTTCCATTTTGTTGTTTGTTTACTTCCATTCCTCACAATGCAAAATGAAGCCTGTCATGTCTGAGTGTTTGAAGGCTGAGATCCGGCGCCCACGTGGAGAACGTACAGCAAAGCAAAGCCGAAAGACAGGAGTGTATGTGTTCAGTGGAGCAGAACTATTACAGAGCGAGTGCGGGCGGTGCGGGCGGTGAGGGCGGGGCTCCGGCTCTCACTTCATACAAACACGCTTTTCAAAGTTCTTATCTTTGATTTCTGTATGTGCTGGAAAGACACTGATCACAAACTGTATTATTATTATTATTATTATTATTATTATTATTATTATTATTGTCTGGGTGCAGTCAGCATTTGAATGAGAGAGTCTCCAGTGAAGAATATGTTGAGCTTCTCCAGAACTAAAGACACAATAATGCAGGCTGTTTCACTCTCAGAATAATCTGCACTGGACTGATCGACATCGATGACTTGTGAAAGAGACACACCTGTTAAGTCCTGACCTCGCTGCAGGACATTTCCACATGGTGAAGGAGTTCCTGGGAGGCCGGCGTTTCAGATGTGAATCAGACACACGGTCCAATCGTGACTCCGGCGCACTGAGAGAACTTTCTCTCCTGATGGTGTTCGAGCTCTAGTGAGTGATAAATGCATCAGTGTATCAGGGGATTATATAGAGACGTAAAGGGAGTGTTTACTCTCAGCACTGAAGTCCCGCTTTGACTTCAATGCCATTTGTATTTATTACAACTGATTCAAAGTCAAACTGATGTTCAGTTCTAAATAGTAAAAGACATCAAGGCCGTGTTTAAATGCTTCAAGTTGTGCGTCATGGACATCATTTGTATGCAGAACAATAAAAAGGAAATTCTGACGTGATGGACGAAGGCGCAGTGTTAACTGATACACACATGACATAGAGAAGGAAGGAGACGTGTCCAGAGGATTGTTTATTACATGGCAAATGAAGGGGCTGGGAAATTTTATCACCCTATAAAACAGTTACAGTGAATCACCCAGAGCGTCTTGGTCACTAATGTAGCCTAGACTGATGTGTGTGTGTGTGTGTGTGTGTGTGTGTTTGTAGGGTTAAAACCCAGCCACTATTAGCTTTGTTCAAAAAAAGCAGGCATTTCTTTTCCTGTATAATGAGTACTGTTCCCATTTAAACATGCCTCATACATCAATCACATCATTGCTATAAATCCTCCCGCTTACACGCGCCTGAACGCGGCGTAGCGGCCGCGACACGGAACGGAAAATGCAATTACTAAAGCAACATTCAAAAAGCCAGCGAGGAAAAATGCGCGCGGCGCACACGGGGCTTTCACCGCCGAGATATATCAGTTTAAAAGCGTGATTGATGAAAGTCTAATACGAGGTGATGGTGAGGGTTTGGCGGCGAGGCGCGGCCACTGTCTGCACTTCATTAGGCTCTGTAATTAGCTAGTGCTAGTGGTGCTGATGCAAAGCTCAAAACACACGCTCTGGCCACGCGAAGGGCAGCCTGATGAAGGGCCGTCCTCATCAAAGGGGGTGTTAACTAATGTGCTAATTAAGGAGTGCGCATCACCCGTCAGCCTCACCACCTGGACTTCCACCAGGCGGCGGCGGCGGCGGCGGCGGCCCGCGTCATCACCAGAAGATTCCACCGCATACTGTACTCTATTAAGATCTAGACAGCAACACAACATCCATGTCATCTTGAGCAATTATTATCTAAAAGCAGGAATTCATTTGTCTGTTCACACAAAGAAAACCTTTCCAAAGTTCTGTGTGTATGTGAGCCGCCTGCCATCTTCACACCAGCTCCCTCTAACTTTAGAATTGAGATAAATCACCGCGCGCTGCTTCCTGGGTAAAGGCGTGTTAATGTCGGCACATCGCGGCGTGTGCCATGTTAAGGAGGACTGGAAGAGGAAGGAAGAAATGTAGAGGAAGAAAAAAAGATTATGGCTATAATTTAATCACAAATGCACCTGAAAATAACCGTATCCATCATTATCTTCTCCTGAGTCGATGTGAGGGAGAAAGGAATGAGGCCATGTGGAAATTCATTATTAAGACAGGTCTGTGTGCGGCGCATATCTCACCGCTGAGCGGCAACCGCAGGCAAATATGGCACATTCATCAAAGCACAGACAAATGACACTGGGTTACTAGTTAGACAGAGTAATAAGTGCCATTTAATTTCCTCTTTAGAATCAATTTACGGTCAGGATTGCTATCAGGGGACGAAAGGCTTTTCCTGTGAGAGTTAAAGAGCCAGAGATACTTCTGCATATGAATCGCTCGGTGCGGTCCGATTAACACACGAGTGCAACACCATGTGGAACGTCAACCTACACGCTGCTGCAGTGATGCGACGACGCTGTGAACGCATGTGAAGGTGAAAACTCACGGACGATAGTGGAGCTCTGCACTGTTACTACTGATACACTATACGCTTCATCTCAGATCATATAAGACCTGCTCTTAAACACACACAGGACAACCCTCAATACGATCCTCAGACCGTTTCGACCCAAAGGCTTTAAAATGTAAAGTGATATTTATAGCGACGACTGCCGCGGCCTCCATCCGCCTCTGACGCTTCAGAATCCAGATGTTTCACAGCACACACTCACTGCATCATCTTCATTCATTTCAACACTTCTGCATCAAATCTTTTTTTAAAATCTCCGGCCACTTCCCTCTGTAACGCGCGTGTCCTTTGTACACGCCATTAAAAGTACAGAAGTTACAGGATGTGTGATGAATTATTTCACATCTATTTAGTTAACTATTAATATCACTGATTAATTAATGCTGAGGTAACGAGTGTAATAGTGCTGCAATCCTACCTGATTACTAAAATAAAAACTAAAGTGCAATTATTTGATAACTTTTATTAAACTACTATTCTGAAATAACAAATGTAATGACTTGTTATTGAATGTGAATTGACATGTATCTGTGTTCTAAACACTATAGTTATGTGATTATTTAGTGGTAATTTAATGTATTTAAGCTTGTGAATAGATCAATATTAACCATAAGTGTGTAATAATTCACCACATACATTAATTAGCGTTTTGTCAGCACAGTACTGATGAGTAGCTCAGTTTATTTACTTATAAAACCTACTTAAGATTGTTGACTAAACTATTATACTGTATATTCATTAAATACATCAGACATGGGAATCACTGACTGTTTACTCGTATGATAAAATTGTATTTAATCATTAATTAATAACCATGAATCCGTACATGATCAGTTATTAAATGCATCAGTAACGAATGCGTCTGTAATCAGAGTTTATAAACCTGACACATGCAGAAACCTGCAACTGGACGACTGAGCAAAATTATTTAGCATTTAGTATAAATTACTGAGTCATTACACTTTAATTGACCCAACGGTTTATTGTAGTGACTAATGATTATTGAAGGAATATTACCGTAGCAATAATTAAATATGAATAAATAAAGCATTAATAAAGAAAGTGTAGAATTCTATTAAACGTTATAAACATTCTGCAAACATCTGGATTAACTGGATTAATCTGACTTGCTTTTGAGTTTTAACCTGAAACCATGGATGAAGCAATTTAATTAATTCAGAAAGAAGGGTGTGTGTGTGTGTGTGTGTGTGTGTGTGTGTGTGTGTGTGTGTGTGTGCTTTGTCAATAAGATGAGCGACCTCTCCAGGTGGGGCATCACCCCTGACGGTCGGGGGACCTCCCTTCTACCTATGGATCAGTGATAATCCTCAATGTGACATCCTCAGCTGCGTCAATTATGCTAATCACACACACGCTTGTTACGCTGAGGCTTCATTACTGTCACACACCAGCAGGACAGAGTTCACAGCCCGGGAAGATGAAGCTGGGTTCAAAAGACTTACTTTGTGTGTGTGTGTGTGTGTGTGTAAGATGATTGGCCCCATTTATGTTTGAGCCTGTTATGCCAGGATGAACCTCGACAGTCACTTTCACACGGGGTTTAATAGAAAAGCGAGTGCGTGGAGATCACAGGCCGCTTCCGCAGGATCTCACACAGCGCAGGTTCGAGCGCAACACTGAGCGCACATGCCTGAGCCGTGTCAGTAGGTAGGCGCTCATATTTATTTCGTCCTAGGAGGAGGTATTTCCAGGCAATTGCACTGGATGCAGAGGGCAGTGCCTGCTGGTAAAAGCCAATAAAGAACTTTCATCCATGAGCAGCCTTCAGCAGAGACACAGTCAATTACCTAATGTAAGGACTTCAGGGTGCTGAGAGCAGAGAGCTTTTTTCCTCTCATGTACCTTTCGCTATTTATTAAATCGCTGTCAGATTTGACAAATCCGTGACATGACTTGAAGACGGCGTGTTTTTGTGTCTTTTCCTTTGCCATGTCGAGTTTACTGCAGCGGTGGGCGATTAAGAGAATCTCAGATCAGTGCCACAAAAATCTTCTCTTATTCTTCAGCATTTATTAAATGAAAACGTACTCCGAGTCTTATCGGGAACATTAACTTATGCACCAGTCTTTGAATAGACCGTATGTAAAGCAGCACAGTTTCTGCCATGATGCCGTACGGTGCTGAACACCTCGCTGCGCCAGGCCTGGTGGCAATGAGCGCAAAAACTAAACAAAAAAATGAAGGTTTTGAACTCAAATCCGATTAAGATCTTTAAACGGCTTCATGCTCGAAAACTCGAAATTCTACAATTCTGGCCCAAAATTCCTCCAAAGTGCTCCAGTGAGAGAAAGGGATTCTCAATGCCAAAAACAAACATCATGATAAAACAACAGAGTTTTATAGACACTGAACAAAGGTGACGACGTCTCTGCATGTTTGTTTTTTTCACAGTGACGCCGCACGTGGCGGTTCTTTAACGCAGCCGCATGTTCGATGGAAACTAAGCACACGGCTTTACTGGCGACCTTTGGGAAGATGAACATATCTAGTGTCCGTGTCTCTACACGAGTCTCGACAGAAGCTTTACATTCGGCGTCAAACTAGCGCTTTATAGCCGCTAACAGTGCTAACATTTACTAGATTCTGAAAATAAGCATCATCAGTAAAACTTGTGATTGACGGCGCGCGCCGGATATAAACTGTATATTGTGCTAAAGCGTTCACTCTGAGTGTCTGTGCTACAAGTCTACCTCTTTCCCTTGTAGTCGCGGCCTGTCCTCCTCGCGGAAGTGCTTGGCCCCGTACGCTCTCTGCCGGTACGGTGAATGCGTGTGGAGGAGCGGCTCGCACTCTTTGTCCCGCTGCGCCTTTGAGAAAGGCAGAAACCTGTTCGGTTAGAGAGGGAAAAAAACTTCCCGTTAATGTTCATGTAATAGTTGAAGGATTTCATTTTAAGACACTTTAAGAAGTAGAGATTTAATGTTCAAACGTTTTGTACAAATGCTACAAATAATGGCGGCCAATAATGAAAAATCCGCATTGGTCCGATCATCAGTGGAGATTTAACTCGAGTCCTACATGGCAGTAACAGTCTCCCGTTCTGTCTCGTACACTCGCTCACCGCTAATGTTTCAGCTCTTACGCATCACGTCAGCTCATTCCTCCCTTGGAACCGCGACGGATTGCGTCCAAATCGGAATGGCTTCTTAATCGCTTGATTTCTTGTGGGTTGTTAGAGTCGCCTGTGTGTTTGTCGGGCACGTGTTCAATGCAAATGGCTGTTACTTAGGAAAAATGCCAGATGTTAATTACAGCGAGGTTGATTTTGTAAATTGCACCCAAGACACGTTGCCTGGAGGAAGATTTATCCGGCGCAGTACAAGAGGTGTCTGCATGAGCATGCCTAAACGTCCTCTGGGCATTGGCTTGGCTCATCACAAAACAAACAAACAACCAACAGTCCTGGCACTTCCTGGAAGCGGTTTCTCCGCACTAAAAGGCCCTTTTATTCCCCACACTTGTCACATTTATAAGTTTTTAATGATGATCTGACAACAAACACAGGTGTTAAATTGTAAACGTGAAAGCAATTAAATAAAGATACGTGGAAACTCTACTGGAGATGTGAAGATCGTACCGAAGCCATATGCAGACGTGGAACCGTCACCGAGCGGGAGAAAACGACGGCGACGGCGACACGCCTCTTATCAGAACACTTTGTAAAAGGTAAACTGTCTATAAATCATTCCTGGCATATGGATACGTTATAATTGCCTCCTCTCCTGTGGGTAATCATGCATGGGGTGGGATGGGGTACGACGTGGCCGGTGGGGGAAACACAAAGTGAAATACTGTTAGATCTGACAATCTGGCAATGACAAAAAGTGAAAAAAGATGAAAAAGAACAAGAATCAGCGTGATTACGAAATCTCTCTCCCTTCTCCCCAGACGCCTCAAGGAGAGAAGCTATATGTATAACGCGCAAATAAATAATTATGGCCTGGTAGCCTAATAAAGGAGCAGAAAATAACTGATACAATTTTTTTTTTTTGATGGGGCAGTAAAAAAAAGTTTGCATCAAACACAGCACTTTAAATAATGGCCTCGTGCGTACATCCTTCCCCACTAGAGACACCAGCCGCTCCTGCAAGACAGATTACAGTGCAACTCATGCTAATGTGCACATGGGACAGACAGCGCAGAGTAAAAATTAATGTGGCCCCGATGTCCTCGAATACACAATGCTTCTGCTGCTAGCCGGCTGTTTCACTTACAGCTTTCATTGCCTCTGAATTGCATTTTAATAGGCTAGTTTTTATTCATTCAAAGCCATTAAGGGAAGTTTGGCTTCCTCACAGGGGATCTCTTGGCAGTGTGAGCTAGTGTGCAGTGACACCACACCCGGCACGGAGAGGAAGAGGAAGAGTCTGATCTTCATCCTGTCTGTACACATTTCATAACTTTGATCTGTTTAACAGAAATCCTCTGGACACGAATAAAAACAGGTTTGTTTCTTTAACACTTACGTTACAGCAGCTGCAAAATCTAAATCTACTCCATGTGTATTTATTATTTTATATTTTAATTAGATGTATATGTATTATTATCATTATTAATAACATCATATAACAATTTTAATAGATTCCTTATTATTTTTTGGTATTTTTATCATTTTTATACAATTGTATTGTTGGTGTTTAATTACATGTTAATGTGCCGTTATTATAAAAACAAAATCACATTTAATTACTGCTGCACAATTAATCAGATATAAATCCACATCATGAGAATATTGACCTGCGCAGTTACAGCTAGCGATCTATTACAGGAAATAAACACGCAGTCAGACTTTATGTTTTTAAGTTTGTCTATATAATAAATTGATTAGTAAATATTGGGAAACATTCACTTAACCACATTGTTTGTCCAGTGATTCGCTGTTAGCCTCAAGAAGTGCGTTTGAATTTCATACTTACATATCACAGTTTAAACTGCTATCACAATATGTGTCATAATAATCCCAATGTGATTTCTGTTAATGAAATCGTCCATCGCACTTCAACAACACAGTGTCCTGATCATTTACGCTTGCTCCACGTGAGTGAAGCTGGCTAAACGCTTGGAGTGGCTTTAATCTGTTACACTACACCGCAGCCTGAATCAGAAGCTTCATACGATGATCCTGAAGGAGAAAAGAAAAAATCTGTAGTAAGAATGAACTGAAAAACACAAAAAAAAAACCCCACACGTTCTTCTCTCACCTGGTACCGCACGCCCCAGAGCCGCCACTTCCTGCTGCAGCGGTCTGCCTTAATGGGGTGCGCTAATTTACCGCTAATTTACTGTTTAAACATTGGAGCCATCCTGCTTAATAAACACTGCACACTAAGCTTGTAATTTAAATAAATTGAAGGGCTTTCAAACCCAAACTGTTAAAGGAATATTGTTTTAAAATGTTATTATGATAATCCAGTGTAATGGTGCTGTTCCTGAGAGGCGCTAATAATGTTTCAGCACGGATGGAGTGCATGTGTGGGGACATTAATAGCTGAGAAGCCAGCGTTTCATTCAGGAGTGCCGTTATTTTCTCACTAACTTGTTTAAAAGTGGCCCCTTCTGACTTTTTACCATCTGTCCTGAAGTTTGGAAGGATAAAGCTTGAAGCTCGTTCGCCCTTTAAGCCGGAGTTGGAGTTCTTTCCCATGAAGCACAACAACTTCTGAGCTACAGGAAAAGCACCAGCTGGCATTCACGTGTCCTAATTTATGACATCTGAATATCATGCTACAGTGGGGGCCACAAGTAATGAGACAAAAATAAAATGTTATGTTTTAATGACATTCTCTCTCTTTTTTTCAATTTAAATAATGACAATCAAGATAATAGGCACCGCTTGTTATTTTCTGCAAATGAAATTGTCTTGTAACAATCAGTCTTTAGTCTCTTATTCTCCAGGAGCGGCTGGATCCGGCTGGGTTAGAGTCGGAAGGACGTCACTCGGTCCATCCTTGCTCTTCAGTCTTCAGGTCTGGAGGTGATCTAGCCCACGGCTCCAGAAGATCAGCACTAATGTCACATGGTCAGTTTTCTGTCCCTGGTTTTTCAGCACATTACTCGACTCTTCAGCCAGACACACTCGAGCTGTTTTGTGCACAGGGAGAACTATGAGAACTATTACACATGGTATATGCTGTCTTAATACTTTTGGCCACCACTGTTTTTATTTTTGTTTATTTTTTGTTTTTTAGCCTGTATGTGTCACTGAACCTGCGTGACCTCAGGACATTTTCTTTACTTTACATTACTTTGTCAAATCCTGATTTATCTGTATACTTTAGATTTCAGAGTTAAAGCAGCCTCGGCCTCGGTGCTCTTCTGGTGCGGACACGTGTGTGGGACTCACGGCTGGTCGATGAGGCGAGTCCTCCATTCGCGCTGCCGCAGCTCCTCTCTGGCCTCCTCCAGGGCCGTGATGGATGTGGCCACGCGCAGACTCGGCTCCAGGGGCCGCCGGCGCTGCCGCTGAACCTCTGCAGCTGGCCTGAAAGGCCCCTGACATGAAAGGGGAGGGATAACGTAAATGCTTTATTGCTCACCCAACTTGTTATTGATGAGTCCCTCTTGCAGCCAACTGGCCCCCAGGCTCGGCTACTGCTGTGGTATTAGAGCTCAGCTCTGGTGATGCTGAAGGCACGATGACCATCAGTGAGATTAGGGGTAAAAAGGTATAAATATTTCAGCCTACTGTACTACACACCAAAGTCAGTGTGAGTTACAGTGCCGTACCTGCGACCAGCTCTTAATAACCTCAAAATAGCATTATATTGATATGAAGCGATTTTCTCTTTTAAAGCAGTTGTAGAATATATATATATATATATATATATATATATATATATATATATATATATATATGTGTGTGTGTGTGTGTGTGTGTGTGTGTGTATATAGTGTACAATATACATACATATATATATATATATATATATATATCTATCCTGACACAGTGAATGAGGATACACACAGAGTTGCGTTTATACCGTCATGTTGGTCAGCAGTCTTGTTCTGCTCAGGGACAGAGAGCTCGTCCCCCGCTGGCCGGACCTGCCTCCGGTTTTGTTGCTTTTTGTTTCTTAATGTGACCTTCAGACCACGTGGTTGCTAATTCATGCAGGCACAAAAGCCCTTGATGCTATCGAGACCAGATCAGCACCGGGCACTGACCAATCCCCTACCCTCCCCAAATGGCAGAAATAATCAATCAATCACTCTCTGATGCTTATCACACGTGGAGAAAGTTACACTGAGTGAGAGAGAGAGAGGGTTTTACTATGGCTAGAATCTAGATAAATAATACAGTGCATGCTTTCTCTTTGTCTGTTTGTCTGAGTGGGAGCTGCTGAATCCTCTAATACAAAGAAACAACGCATGCCTTGGTTTTGTTCTCTGGTGTTTTACACTAATAGACAGATAGACTGATAATGAGAATCGCTGTAAATAACACGTCTGCAAATCGTCAAATCCTCTCTCACGTGTGGACGAGATGACACGGTAGGTTTGGATTTACTTAAACAAACATCTAGAGGTCTTTTTCTAAACGGTCTTTGTATTCACCATCAGAGAGACACTCGGTGAGACGGACTGGACAGTCTGATGGACGCGCTCTGCATCAGGTTTACACTCGGTGTCACGTGTGCTGCAGAGAGACGAGGCGTGCTTCATGGAGCTCTCTTTAGAGTTTTTTATAACAGCCTCTGCAGACTAAATCAGCCATGGTTATCTTGTAAATGTCTTCGCTAATTGCCACAACACTCTGCTCTTCATTCAAATTTGTTTTTAATTACTGTTTAATTGTGCGCACCTCTGAATCCTAAGTGACCCAATTTACAGCACGTGTTTCACTTTATGCACTTCAGATGCCTTTTTGTAAAAAAAAAACAAAAACAAAAAACCCAATATCTGACTTTTCAGTAAAAAATCGAATGGAACCTAACATAATTAATTTCATGAGCAGCGTGCATGTTAGTAGATCATTAATATTTTTATTCTGGATTATACAGGCATGTGAGGTATGAATCCTGGAACAGGCGTGTGAGGCCGCGCAGTGACTCTACCTGTGGGCTCTTGTGTATCGGTGGGAGTCTCTCTACGCTGGACGAGAAGCCAGATGGCTGCCGGTCGCTTGCTGTTTCTTTAGGAGCCGATCTTGTCCGTAAAGGTTTCACGGCCCGTAACCTCAGCTCCATCTCATCCGGCACTGAGCGGAACGGCGAGTTGAACACACCGGGGCGCTG
>QMIH01000708.1:223990-250795 GCA_003987875.1 Clarias batrachus | reverse complement strand
TTATAATAATAATAATAATAATAAAAAATTTTAAGTAATAAGGTTTTTATAATGAAATGAACTCCTGTTTAAGTTTTTTTGAGCGTCAGAAACCATCTGAGGACTTTATTGCACCTGCTTCTTTTTTGCATGAAAACTCGGCAGCTTCCATATTATTGTTGTTTTGTTTTTTTTTATAATGTGCTGCTATTTTTTTGAAATACAAATATTTTTCCATAACTTTCCATTTTGTGGTGGAATCCTGATGTTTGAAAATAAACAGTGTTATAAACAGACTCGAGCCATAAAATAAAAAATAAAAAAACTATAACAAAGTTTCTACCTAAAAACAGGGTGGCAATACTTTTTCACAGTACTGTATCATGCACAGCTGGCGGCACGGAGACACCCCGACGGTTCGAGTGGCCTTGAGACGCCTCGTTTGTGTGTTTTTGTTCTGACTTTCCACCTCCGCTCATCCTGCAGTCTGATCGCCTCTCTATTGAAGGTATCCATGCAAAACCTGCTCTAAAACGCACACGGTCTTACTGACAATCAACCCGCTTTTAATCACTCAACCTCGGCAAAACAATTATACTTGTCACCTCCCGTGAGTAGACGTATATCTATCACTTCAGCGCCTGTCAAGCCCTCCAGCTAGCATGAATGTTAACTTCCTCCAGGAAGTTTCGACCTTGCCGTAGGTGACCTGGCTGGAATGTTTCGTTGTTATTCCAGGCATCTTTCGCGCATTATGCATGTACAGTACGTATTAAATAAACAACCACAGCTGATGTTTTTTTTTGATGGGGGTGAGGGGGTGTGATGGGGGTGTGATGGGGGTGAGGGGGTGCACTGTAAACTCCCAACTTGCTACAGTTCTTCCAGGGAAAGAGCAATGATGTTGACCCTCATACCGAGCAACTACATCTATGTCAGCACAGCCACTTTTGTCCAGCAGAATTTTCTCTGGTTAACGATGAACCGTTGGAGACCCATTCATTTCCTTCAGACAAGGTCAGACTGTGGGAACAGAAGTTGCCTAGCACACACACGCAGCGTGCGAGTGACTAAGAGAAAGTGCACGAGAGAGGAAGCGAGACACGGCGCGAGCTTCTCCTGGAGATACAGCAGGAATGCCGCTCTTACTTTATCCTGGGATGAGCTCGAGGTTCACGACCCGTCCGATGTGCTGTGCTGAATAATGCGCATCTGTTTAAGTACGATGTGCAGCAGCAGCAGCAACAACCTGTTTGTGCAAATCCATCATTGTTCAGAACTCTGTTCCGGCCCTAATGACCCGCGGCTGATGCGGCTGATGCGGTGCACTGATTATCTGAAGCGGACGAGTCGGATTAAAGTATGAGGAGATGTGGATGACCGGGAACAAGGCGGCTGATCTCTGCTTTTAAAGCGTACACTCTCTGTACAAGCCCTACAGGCGGCGATGGTTACTCTAGCAGGACGCATGTGATGGACATTCCGCTCATTTCCCAGTTTCAGTCTCTTATCGTGCTGCTGCCACACATCTGTTCTCCATTGGCCATTAGCTCATGTGTTTTATTACTTCATTTCTGCCGATGGAATCTTCTTGCCCTAGTGGCCGTCGCAGTAGATAACGACCATCGACGAGACGGGAAATGAGCGGAGGTGTGAATTCACCAGAAGACGGAATCAGCCGCTCGGTGGATCTGCTTAAAGTGAACCAAAACGTATTCCAACACGCTAAAGCTGTGATAAAGCGGCGTATTGACAGGAATCTGACATGCTGCCTAAAAGATCAAAATACTGATGTTGTCATTTAAAAATATCAGGGGTGTTCGAGTCAAAGCGGGACTTTAGATTGTACAGAATAACAGAACACAGTGCTGAGAGTAAACACTGCCTTTATGTCTCTATATCATCCCCTGATACACTGATGCACTTATCACAGTGTCTCACTAGAGCTCGGACACCATCAGGGGAGAAAGTTCTCTCAGTACAGCGGAGTCGCGATCGGATTGTCTGTCCGATTCACGTCTGAAACGCCGGCCTCCCAGGAACTCCTTTAACATGTGGAAGTGTCCTGGATCGAGGTCAGGACTGTACGGGGGCGTGGCCATAACTCCCAGCCGAGTTCCTGTAGTGTGTGAGTGGTGTTGGTGAATGAGTGTGTGTACAGTTCACACACACAGATGCGTCTCCTCTGTAATTTGATGATGTTGATTTTCATTGATCAGGCGTTCGGCTCTCTGAATGTTCACGTGAGCGACCGCAGTGATCTCCGAGTCAAACGTACAAACTTCTTTAAAACGCTCTTTTCACCACAAACACACACAAATACAAACACACAACTTTTTAAAAAATGTATTTTGTCTCGCTCTTAAAAGTATCTGTTGTGATGTAATGAAACATGGATGTGTGTGTGTGTGTGTGTGTGTGTGTGTGTGTGTGAGAGAGATACACCTGTTTGGTGCTGACGAGGAAGTGAAGTCTTTGAGCTTGCGTGTATTTCTCCCGCTCCTCTCTCTCCATGGCAATGCGCTCTCTCTCTTTTCTCTGCTGCTCTGCTATTTCTTCCAGTTCTCTTCTGAAAACAAACAACACAAATAGTTAATAAAGTAAAATTAGCCTAGAAAATGAAACTTAAAGCAAAATAAACCAGTAAAAATGTAAACATCTGATGTAATGTAATAACTTTGGCTGTAACCTGTCCCCAGAGAGACGAGTGTTCTGTTATTCGGCTGTTTAATGATCAGATCAGAACACACGTGACGTCATACAATAAGAAAACCTGCTTCCTGTCCTGCTTCCTGGCTCGCCGGCGCCTCCTCTGTTCAACTCTCATTCACACACGACTGTAGAGGTGAGGACACTGACACCGAGCATCACCGCGTGGACACAAACCCTCTCGTCTCAGCGAGAGGAGAATAAATTACAGAATGAGTTCCGGATGTGGAACAGAGAGTCTGCAGGAAGTGGACGGGCGTGATGTCATGTGGAACGTTCTCTCTGCTCACTGCACGTGATGTGAACCTTCAGCTGTAACACTCGCGATGCGGGAGAGTGAAGAGTCTAAAGCCGTGCGCTGAACTTTCTCTCTCTGCTGAATGTAGTTCAACATCCAGGTCTGCTCGTGTGTGTGTGTGTGTGTGTGTGTGTGTGTTTGCTGCTATAGTCTGTGTGACCTTCCTGACCTATATCTTACACTTATTATTAATTGCTCTGCAGTGGACAAAAGCCAAACAGATTTGTAACCGTGGAGGGGATCTCAATCTGTGTCTGAGGAAGGCGATGGGAAAACACATAAAGCTCATTAGTGCTGATGGACCAGTGGGGAGACACGAGAGAGGCTCACACAGATGACCTTTGTGTGTCCTTACACCACACACACACACACACACACACACACACTTCTAACTCGGAAAAACAATTTGTGGTTGGTTCGTTGAATCCCTCACGTTACATCGAGCAGTTCCTGCACACATCACCAGCTGATCGTTATCCATCTTATCTTTAACTTTTAAATATATTTATCCATTAGGATATTCAGATATTCTTTGAAATTTTACATTACATAAATGAAAGAGTATTTTAATATTTTATCATTCTATAGTCTTTCGTTAATATAGTCAGTAATATTAGTCACCACACTGACTCCAAAATGGACTTTTTAAAAATCACTGTACATTTAAATTTATAAGTTTGCATCTGATGGTAAAATGTTGCAGTCCCTCTACAATCCCACAAAACTACTGACACACTGACAGGCCGCGCCGGGTCGTGTGTTGTCAGACTGAATCATTTGCTGAGATGGTTTATAGAGTAGCAACAAAATAAAAAGTAATTAGACTGAAAGCGAGAATCGCAGTACAACTCGAACCGAGCACGCGGTTTGGCGATGACATCACATCGGCTTACATACTGAGCACAATGCATACAGCGTGACGAGTCTAAGGTGCATGACGTGAGTGATACGTGACTGTGAACGTGAGCGCGCGGAGCCGTGGCCCTCCTCCTCCACCACCTCCACCACCTCCACCCCGGGTGTTAAGTAGAGAAAGGCAGTTTTTATAAATGCCCTTGAAAGCTATGCGAGAGTCACAGAGGTAGCCGTTCCACTAGCGTCCATCAATCCTCGGCCCGGCGCTGCTGACGAGCTAAAGACCTGCCTCGCTACAGCGTTGTACTGAGACATTTATCTGATTACGGCTGTAATAATTACCCAGCTGTTTATTACAGATAGAGAAATAATTCATGCGGGAAACAGGCCACGGTGCCAATGACACTCCGCATTTAGTAAATATGCAGGACGCTCGCTCCTAATTACTCAGGCCCATAGGATGCCCTTATTAACCAAGCCAACTTTAAGTGTCTTCTTGACAAATGATGTATCGTTATAGTGCGCAAACTCTCGCTGTGGAATTGCTGCCGTGAGCTCGGACCTTGATTTCATTAGGATGTGAAGACGGACATCGGAACACAACGGCTCCTCTCATCACGTCTCAGCTAATGAATGGGCAAGGGTGGTTTTACTTTAGATCCTTGATTGTTTGGAGAGAGAGAGAGAGAGAGAGAGACTGAAAGAGAGACTGAGAGAGAGAGAGGAGTGAATGGAGGGTCGCTGGCAGCTTGAGCCAGTTGTCCTTTGTTGTGAAATATTAATAAGATTTTGAGTCATTTATTTGGTCGCCAGAGCAAAATGAATAAAAGTCTTGTTATATTGAGCTTTAAAGGGAGACATATCAGTTCCTGGGGGATTCCACACCTGATCAGAGACGTTTTACACAATCAGTGCCGTCATAAAGTGTGTGAGAAGATACAGACATGCAGTATATCTACAGACACTATAGAGCAGTGCAAGAAATAAAAAGCTAATTCTAATAAGATGAGAAAAGGAGGCAACTGCAAGCTTACTGAGACATACAGTCTAGGTGTAGAATTGGGTTCTCTCTCTCTCTCTATCTCTCTATCTATCTGTCTGTCTGTCTATCTGTCTGTCTGTCTGTCCGTCTGTGAACGTCTGCTCTTTTATAATGATCAATAATCTGTTTCTTATTATATGCAGTATGTACAGATTTGTCTGCAGTTTTATCATATTGCTCATTTATCTAACATCAAAGGCCAATACGTGACAAACTTTTCATAAAATCCAACAGGATGCAATAAAATGTTCGGCATTTTTAAACTACTCCTCCGTGTTTCCTGCACATTACACACGGTGACTCACAGGTGAGAAACCCCATTAAACGCACGCAGCATCACTTAAGTGAGTGGAGTCCCTGGTGGCCGGAGGTGTCTGGGTGCGAGCTGGAGTTACTGATCCAAGGAGCACTTAACAAATTTACATTTAATTTTAGCCAAACCCTTAAGATATTTTCCAACAAAATATATTGGCCACATTAACATGTGACTCCAAGTTTTTTATCAAAAGTAAAAGATGATATCATTTTTAGCCCTAAAGCATGCATGGTTTATTAATGCAGAGCTGGCGAATATGAAGGGCTATTTATTTATTTTATTTTTAAATTTCATAATATTCACTCATGAATAAGCCAGGGGCAAAGAATTCCTGGCCTGCTACTAATCTACTAATCATGTTTTACAGTTTACAGGAGGAATTTATCTTTGTAAAGCCTTGGGGAGTTAAATCTAATCTGTTTAAATACAAAACAGTACATTCGATTTTATTTAGATTACAAATTTATTTCTCTCTCTTCAGAAGTGATGAGGCACGTTTCACACACACACGACTGTCTCAGGCCTGTCTCAGAGGATCTGCGAAACCACCACATGGCCAGGGGATTGGAAAAGTCCAGTGTTCTCAGCTCACTGCCAAAAGAGGGCAACTCCAAGAACTGCTCCAGGTACCACAGGATTGGTCACGCCGTCACGCCCTCACCCCTCACGCCCTCACCCCTACACACTCATCCCTCATGTCCTCATCTCTCACACCCTCACCCCTACGCCTTCATCCCTCACACCCTCAAACAACAACACCTGGCACCACCATGGAAAAGAAACAACCAGATGCTCAAGCTGGCTTCCAACAGCATCATGGCATCCGTGACCATTTCGCAAATCATGGAAAAACATGCCATTGATACCTAGAACATGTGCTGCCTCAAATACAAGAAAGCCAGCGATTGTGTAGTTCATGGAGTGAAGTTGTGGAGCGCCCTACAAGATCTAGCGGTGCCAATGCAGCTATTCAAGTTGGTTCAGTTAGTGTATACAAATCATGAAGCCACACGGTGACGCTGTTTGGTTCAGTGCAGAGGCAGGAGTGCAGCAAGGTTGCATTCTCCCACCGTTCACATTTAACCTGCGAACTGAAATGTATCATGAGTTGAGATTCGGGGTAAAAATTCGGGGAAGGATCATCAATAATCTGCAGTACGCTGGTGAGATGAGGGTTCACCGCTCAGAGACCAGAGACCTGAAGCATCTGATCAAAAGGACCAAAGAAAAAGCAAAACGTTTGGCCCGTGTGTGATATTAAAAAGAATGAAACCACAGACCGGTCGCCCCCGCCGGCACCGCGCCACGCCCACTGACGCAGCTCAGAGGGTTAGAGTTAGGAGGCTGAAGGAGCATCGATCAAATACTCAGGCATAAAGGAACTTTTCAAACTTTGGACATTTCTGTATTATAAACACTTTTCTGATTGATCTCAGAAAATATTCTAATAAAAGTCTTGAAATATTTAACTTTACATGTAATTCATCTTAAATATGAAGTTTAATTTTTCAAATGAATCACAAAAAACCTTTCCATGATATTCAAATTTTTCATGTATGTGTGAAAAATAAAGTAAATAAATAAAAAAATAAATGTAATTATTTCTTATCATTTTTCCCACCTGACTTGTTCGTTCCTCTTTGTCAAATCATCCAAATATCTCTTTCGTTCATAGAAATTATGAACGTACTTCCTCACGTAGTATCCTCTCCATCTCTTTTGTATCTGTCAAGAAAATATTTCATTCAGAAGTGTCAGGATTACGGTCTGTCATCCGCTTGACTTTTCTAAGTGTGTGTGTGTGTGTGTGTGTGTGTGTGTGTGCTCTCCTCTTATCCAGCTGCTCAATAATATAAATAATACTTTTGACTTTTCCCTGAAGGGAAAAACACCTTAGATGACTGAGGTTTAAGCATGGTGAGTGTGTAGGAGAGCTCAGCTGTAACGCGAGGGCTGCTGTCCTGCACCAGACTGGACACATGTCCTTCAGGATCATTAGGAGATTAAAACAACAGCAGCAGAAAAATAATAAGGCAAAAACAAAACAAAATGAGAATTGGCATTGATCAGCAGTCGATAGATAATTCTAAATAAAGTAATTGCACGCCGCAAATCCAAGATCTCACTGACCTTTTAGACAAAGTAAAATCGATGATGCATATTGTTCAATTAGATCCAATACAAATGTGTGCACGCTTGTAAACACTGCTTTCTGTTAACAAGCTAACGCTTCGGCTCTCTGGTGGAGAAGGTGTGTGAGCGAGTCAACCTGGATTGGATAAAAGCCATGTGATTAACAAACAGTAACTGTCTTACAATTACACGACGCCAATAACCGAATAAACAAATCTCCTGCAAACAGCAAAAACACAAACAATCATCAACACTGTGTCCGTGTCTTTTCATGAGATTGGTGTATGAATTAGTCGGCTTCTTCCTGATTAATGTCTGGTGTGTCTGTGGACTGGGGATTACTTTCATTTAAGAATAACCTCTTTATCAGCACTAAAGTAAACAAAGAGAATAACGTGATAAACGTGTAGTTTCAGACTCCTTTATTCTCTAGTCCATGCGCTTTGCGAGTTATTTTCCCAGTTTCACACCGAGCTGTAATCTTTTTTTACACTCCCGTGTCCTCCTGGACATAACAGGCTCTTTTTTACAAGAGCTATAAAACACATCTGCCTTGTTGAGCGGCTTCTGTTAGCGTCTAAGCAGCGACATGACCTTCGACCTCACACACCGGGACCTCGGGGAAGGGGTCGGGCTCCGTCGCTCCAATTAGACTGGTGTAACAGGAACGCACAGGGAGCTCACGGCCTACGCTGGATTTATAAATCCTCACTCATCTCTGCTTTCCAGTTCCGTCCTCCAAACATCACGGTAATAACGCCCTTCAGGGGGAACCAGCTGTTCTTCAATAAACTGTCAAGTCTTGTAAGTGTTGTAAAGTTTCACTTCAGGGGAATAAAAAACCTCCGAGTGATTGTAAAGCTACGATTTCATTGCATATTGATATCCGTGTAAAAGTGCCAATGCATCAGTCAAATATAAAGCAGCTACTTTACACGGCTTAGAACTCAACATGCGGAACTGATCAAGTCCAAAACTCAAAAGAGAAAGAAAAAAAGAAAAAAACAGACTCTTTGGTGAAATTTGCAGGGGAGCCAACAACACAATGCACAGAAGAATCAAACATACAGAAGGTGCATATTATAAAAAGAAAAAAAATCAATAGTAAAAAAATACAAATTGAATAATATTACATGAAGAATTTCTTCTACTGAGTAAATACGTGTCGTCAGCATGACATCTCACTGCCTGCAAAACGCTCACTGCCGAGCCACGAGATGATTTATTGTGTGTGGACGTATGTATACTGTATATCAACTGTATTCTGACTTCTGCTTATCAATAACAAGAAGAGCTGCTTGTAGATTCCAGGACCAAGTGGAGGAGACGTATTTACCTTGACAGCCGTCTCATTGTAGAAATTCATCTTCATGAGAAAATATGCCGTCTGTGAAGAGAGAGTGAGACATCAGTGCTACGTTACAGGCGCTGGACCGCGGCTTTCCGACTTACACGTATGATGTAATAAGTAAGAAAGACCAATCTGAGAGAGAGAGAGAGAGAGAGACAGGATGTGAAGGTAAGTCAGACCTCATATTGACGCGGGGGACACGGCTTTCCTTCATACATAACACAGTCACGGCACCGGAAAATCTATGCGGGTCAGAGCGCAACCTAATGGAGATGTATAGCAAAGCGCTGTGTGCTGAGTTTGATAATCGATGGCGTCCCGTGGGGAGTAAACTAGATAACCAGAGCTGAGAGGATTCACCGCGCGTAAAAATAGCATTTATTAACTCTATAACCACTGTTTGGAAATAACTGAAGTGAACTTGCAAATTACTGCTACAACTATAAATTATGCACCGCATGTGACATTTACCACGTAAACACACTGGGACGCTGCACAGTCGCTTACTTTAACACAATATTTCATTACATAATGTACGTCTCCGTATATCTGCACACCAGGGCTGCCGAGAGGCAGAACAGAAATTTGTTCTCTTTTCACTAGCAAATGTTCACATGTTCAAATCCCACCAGGGCCGCGATCGATGTGCAGAAGGACACAGACCCTCTGTGAGCTCATGTACGCAGAAGAGTGTAAACAGCAAACGATTCAAGTCAACAAGTGTGTGTGTACATAGCTTGTGTTTTTTTATGATGACTGATAGCAAAATGATTAGTGTCCAAAAATCCTAAAGGCGCATACCGGGTTAAAGACGAGCCACTTCTGATTATTAGACCATTATTTTATGGTTACACATTTGGAGTCTGGTGGAATTACTGGCGTAGCGCTTAGCACTGTCGCCTTGCACCTCCAGATCCTGGGTTCCGTTCCCACTTCAGGTTCGTGTGTGTGGAGTTTGCATGCTCTCCCTGTGCTTGGTGTGTTTCCTCCAGGTTATCCAGTTTCCTCCCACAGTCCATAAACATGCAGATTAGGCTAACTGATCTGTTTATCACATTTAAGGCAATGGTCAAAAATAACCCCTAAATTTGACGCTGTGGGTTTAACATACTGCTCCAAGTCTCCTAAATCCAGAGGTGGAACTCGACTCCTGGCATCAATATTACAAATAATATTCAGGAATTTATGTAGAGTCAATAATTTATCTATTTATTAAGTTTTTTTTTTACATATCACTCACTCACTCATCATCTATACGGCTTTATCCTGTACACAGGGTCGCGTGGGTCTGGAGCCCATACCAGGAGACTTAGGGCATGAGGCCAGATACACCCTGGACAGTGTGCCAATCCATCACGGGGCGCGCACACACACACACACACACACACACACACACACACATACACTCCTTACACACTCATTCACAGACTACGTGCAGTTTGAGAACGCCAATTAGCCTAACCTACTTGTTTTTGGACTGTGGGAGGAAACCCAATAACCTGGAGGAAACCCACCAAGCACGGAGAGAACATGCAAACTCCACACACACAGAGACAGGAATAGAACCTAGTTATAAAAAATCTATATATAAAAATATGCATAAGATAAATATTAAAAACTTCAAACATCTTCTCCACATTGTCAACATTTGTCCAGTTAGTTGCTGTTCTCCTCAATAAATACGTAAAATGGCGCATTTAATAGTTACTCAATCACAGTGTGTTAAAATAATCGTACAGCACTAATGAAAATGCATTTGATGTAATTCCACCACACACTTGCAGTAAAAAACATCAACTTTTAAAAAAAGCAAGTATAAAATTTTCTCTCCATTTGTTTGAAAGTAATATTTCAATATTTGACTTTAGTATAATTTTCTTTTGTTTTGCCAGATCTCTTGAAGCGTGCCAATACTTCTGAAGTTGGCTCTTAAAGCATGGACATAAAACACCGCGTGTGTAATGACTGTCAGGCGAGGGATACGAGCGGCCTGTTTAGGATAAGGCGTTTCATAGCTAATCAATACGCACTGTCACATTACAACCCCCGTCGAGGTGTAAGTCGCGGCACGCCTGTAACCGCTGAATGTTAATGAGGCTAATCATAACATAATCAATATTACACAATGGCACAGCTTACCTTTACCCTTTGCCTAAAGTACTGACGAGCGCTGAAAGCCCTCCACGTCTTCTGTATGACGATCGCGTTCCGGTGTAGAAAGCTGCAATCATATTTCCGAGTTAATCATCTCTGCTAGAAATTAAGAGTGAAGGGAACATTTAGAAAGCTGCCTCCTAAGAGCCCTAAATGGCTGATGCGTCTCAGACAACTGGACATTTGCATTCATTGATCAAGACGATCTGCTCTAAATGCACGTCCGCGGCGACGCTGGACTCGACAAGGCCATCGGTTTTAAAAAGACCATTTATAACCTGAGAAAATCAATGCGTATATAGGGAAGGTGGTAACCCAAGAACTGCACTTAAGGCGCTCAGATTGTGCCTAATTAACCACTTAACACACTGATCAATTAACTAAAGTAATCTAAATGAACCTAGCGTCTGGAAGTTTGTCTGCTGACGGCAAAGAAATATATGAGGGTTACATCGCCGGAGCGCCGAGTGCTCGCGCTAATTTCTGAGCCTAAAGACTCAAATAGACAATGATTTAGCATCATGAGGCTACAGAACACGCGGCTCGGCCCACGGGAATTTAGGCGCAGAGAGACACTGTAATGGGCCACCAGAACGTTGAGACTCTTTTACCACCAGACGTTTTTCAAAGGGAAAAAAATTGTTGTTTAATACACGTCCTTTACGGCTGAGAATGTATTCCAAGGCTTTTCAACAACAGCGCCACAAAAAGGCCACAAAAGTATTTCATATGCAGCGGCGGCTGGTCAATAGGGGGCGCAGGGGCGTCACCCCCCCTTAAAGTTCGGCAGAGAAGAATGCTACTTTAACATGTAATTATTTAACATAATAATTATTTATTTTAATAATGAAATAAAGTTATTTAGTCACAATATTCTGCTGTATTTCTTAATATAATTTATTTGCAAAAAAAAAATCTAAACTGTTTTTTTGAAAAGCATGTGACCTGAGGCTGAGCTCTGATTGGATCTTTTCAAATCATCCTTGGGGCGGAGCTCTGTGCACCCTGAACCCTCCCACTTTTGTTCTTAGTGAATCAATATTGTTTTTTAATATTTGGGCTCATGTGATTGGACCATGTGATTCTCAGCGAGTCTTTTCCAGCACTTCTTATGGCGAGCGGAGCTGCTGACTGGATGTGATGTGAGTCAGGACTTTATTTTACACTAGTAGTAATGATCACCACATAATCACCTGATAAATGCCTATTTACAGGCCAGGATTAAAAGTTTCATTTCCATTTTGTTTGCGCCCCCCCCCAAAATTTGCGCCATTGGTCATATGAGCGCTGCTGATATACAGTACAGGCACTGCTCACGTTCGTCTTCACCTCGTTCACATCAGACCTCAGGTGAACCTCAGAGCTCTCTAACTGTATGTCCTGCATGGTGACTACAGTCGGAGTTACAGGTGACCTAGCAGACACGCGACTCCCCTAATCACCTCCTGTATTTGTTCGGCTCCACAGCACCGTGGCTTCCAGGCTGAGTTGGGATCTGTGGTTAGCTCGTTAGCTTCGTTATCGATCAGTGGGGTGATGAGGGCACACAACAGAGCTCATTCAGGTAGATGAGATAGACTTTTCTGCCTGAAAACATGATGGCAGGAGACGGCAGGTGTAAAGAGCTACAGTACGTGTTTCAGCTCCCCACTGGTGATCAGATCACTCCGGAGAGAAGATAACTCCAGGTTCTACTGTATATCACTACACTTACAGTTGTGCTCATCTCCTGAACAACTGTCAGGAGAAGACCACCCGTACGTGTGTGTGGTAGGCTCCTCAGCTGCTCTCTGAATGCCAGTCTCAAACATGGGATTGAATTGAGTGCATCAGGAAGCAAATCTGCCATAAAAACCCCTTGTCATAATCAAATGGCGTGATCCACTCTTGCGCCCCCTAATGGAAGCAGCCCAAAGAAGAACAACATCAACACCATCAGGTGATACTACAGCAGGGAGCCAAAGGTTTAGAGAAGAATGACTTTTATTTAAGCATTAATTCATTATTAAATTAATTTACAAATCTGCTGCTTCAGTGTTTTTACAACTTTTTATCAGATGTCGCTCTGGTATACTGAAGTATAATTACAGGCAGGAAGTTGATGTAAAGACTCTATAAAGACCTCTGCAGTTCAGCCTGACATCCTGTCAATCACGTTCTGAGCCCTGGGACGCGACACCACACATGACACGTTGACGTGACACGGGACTGATGGTAACGACTCTTTGCCTAAACTTAACGTACGTGTAAAGCTTTTAACACTTATGGAATACTTGCAATTATACTTCAGTATACCAGAGTAACATCTGAGCAAAGATCTAGAAACACAGAAGAAGTATTTATATAAATTAATATTTGTGTCATTCTCAAAACGTTTGGCACCGGCTGTACGTGGTTTGTGTTTTTGATGAAGCTCTCACACAGGAGAAGGTCTCCAGGTGACTGTAAATAAGTGTTTGTTCAGTATCCGGCCTCAGCAGGGACACACACACACACACACACACACACACACACACACACACACACACGCTCTTTTACACATCTGTGATGAACAGTGTTCAGGAGGAAAACAGACTGGACTTTATAATAAAATACTGTTTGACTGAATTATAGTACGTGAGATTATTCCTGCAGAGACGAGGTATGGACTCGTTTTCCTCCTCACACTCACCTGAGGTAGACTCGCACCTGACAGCCTCGAACCCAGCTCTGAATCCTGACGGCCGCAGCATGTTCGCGCTCCCGGTTTTCTTCTGCTTCTCTAGATTGTGTCCAATAAAAAGCCTTTATCAGTTAAATCTCCAGGTTACTGAGTCCCCAGGAGCTGCGCTTTAGATACCTGTTACACCGTGTCTCCATGGTAACTGGATTATTTATGTATATATACATAAATAAATATAGATTAATGACACTGCAGTAAACATAAACACATCCTCTTAACTCTTGACACTGAGTTTACCTGTTCCTCCTGTAATACTGCTCCTTAACGAGCTCGAGCTGATCACACAGCTTCACCACAGCGGCCATGTCTGTGTAGGCTTACCGGTAACCATGACAACGAGGACGCGTTCAAACAGCGCAGGGAGGGGGCGGGGCAGGGGGGGAGAGGGGGGGGCGGTGAGTCCAACTAAAGTTCTGTCACCGAACACAGTTTACTCAGGCTTGCGATAAACACAAACACGGGCTGAATCCAAAACACAACTTTCTCCTTCTGCCTCTCTGTTTGTTTTGGTTCGTTTTAAAAAAAAAAAAATTTTTTAACCCCGACCAGGAAGTAGTAACTCCGCCCCCATAAACGTCACCAGCGACGCCATCTTGGATGGGTCAGCTTTACCATCGAGTAGAGTTTAATATGAGTGCGAAAATAAATAAACAAACAAATAATATAGAAGTATAAAAATATATAAATCTTTTATATAAATAAATATAAACATCCTGTAAGGTGTGCGGAATTTGGATGTAAAAATCAGTGATAAATCAGAAATACATTTTCAGTGACCTCATCCCTCCAGGGTCTGGGTTCGATTCCCGCTTCAGGTCTGTGTGCAAGGAGTAGTTTTAATGTTCTCATCATGCTCGGTGAGGTTCCTCTGGGTACGCTGGTTTTCCTCCAACAGTCCAAAGACATGCATCTGTGTGTGTGTGTGTGTGTGTGTGCCCTGAGGTGGATTGGCACCGCGTCCATGGTGTACCCTGCCTCATGCCCAAAGTCTTCTGGGCCTCCCGGCCCCCCTGCGACCCTGTACAGGATATGTGCTATAGAGAATGAATGTGTGAGTGAATCCCATTAATGAGGTCATTTGTCCAATTATTTGCTGTTGGCCACGGTAAATAGAATTACATTTAAAATGGTAAATTTAATAGTTAAATATCACAGTTTACACCACTTTCACAGTACAGTAGATGTCAAAATTAAATCGTGCAGCTCATATAATAAATGTTGTGCAACGTAAGACATCAGATAAATCTCATCAAATCTGATCTAAATTCTAGTTTTTAATTATACTTTTTTTTCTTAAGTATTTTTTAATCCTCTCTTCCATGGAAACAAGGTTTATTTCTTTGCCCTTTCTTCAGTCCCTTTAGAGGTTGTGCATGGATTCGTGGACCCCCCTCTACTCCGATGGCGCGGTTCACCCAGGTGCGGGACTGGTATTTACCACCAGACGCTGACGTGATGAGCTGAATGGCTGTAACGGCGTCGTTTCCTGCATCACCAACAGCGTTTACATGTGACCTCTCACCTCTCAGTTTACACTGTGGACCACTCTGTGTGATCAGTCCAGCATTTGGGATGATATAAATTAATATTTAGTGTGTGTGTGTGTGTGTGTACGTGTTTGCAGCGTGTTTGCTGTGCCTTTTCAGAGCTGGGTTGATTAGGATGTGAGTCATATCAAAGCAGAAAAATGTGAAGATGATCTTGAAAATGTTTATGGTGCAAAACCTAGCACAGTAACTAACTAGTAATTCGTACTTATATCTCAAAACACAGTATTGGGCCGGTAGGAAATGAGGCTAACATCGACACCTTGTTAGATGACGCCAGACCCTGCAGGAAGTTTCAGCAAACTAATTTCAGCCAATATCCTTCTCTACACCTGTACCTGCGCGTCATCAATCTCGAGAGTCTTTTTGTTCCAGCGCCATGGGGGCGACATAATTGAAATGATGGTCATTATTCCCCTTGATTTTTTTTTTACCCAGCTCACCTTCTCTTTCCTTCTTTGTTTCCCCTAATGGATAAAAAAGCGTGACTTGTTCTGCTGGGAAAGAAAATCATATTTTTATTAGCTGGCCCTTATCTGCAGGGGAAAGGTAATGAATTGAGGATTGTGTAAGGTGCTTTAATCTGCCGGCGGTTTATCATTATTTGTAGCGTGCTTGCGTGGAGACAGTGGTAATCCATTAAGAAGGGGGATGATCCTGCGAGGGGCCTTGATGAAGTCGAGGCTTTCTGCGCCTTGCGTGGAAGGGCGTTTAGTGCTGCCGGCCCCTGCTGCCTGTACGTGAGATCCATCATTGGTGGGTTCTGGCTTCTCTCTTCATCATTCCCAACACCTCCTCTGTGTTTCTGACCAGCCCGGCCAAAGACACCGATAGTGTACAAGGCAGGTCACGTCGAGCGAGTGTGTTCCCGCTGCTGTTCACGTGGCAGAGCGATAACTAATAGCTAACTTTGCTTGTTCTTTCAGGACCTCCAGTGTAATCCTGCAAACCTGAGCTCACAGTTATGTGTGCCTTCTTGCTGGTTAGTATTCTTTCAAGACAAACTCCTTTTCCTGTTTGTTTTGCATTTTTGTCTTTTCTCATTCCGGGTTTTTCAGACGGTAATTCTTCCTGGAGGGCCGCCGCGTTTCATTTCCTGAAGAAAGGCTTAGCCCGTGTTTGATTGAGGTCTCTTCCATTTCATCGAGCAGTGTTGTTTTTGTGCTGAGAAACGCCCCGGCTTGATTGAGTGAGTGATAAAATATGAAATCATTTGTGTTGTCGCTGAGGTTGGTGGTCCATAGCGGCTTCTCCTGCTGCTTCCAGTTGCGTATGTCTAAAATCCCAATCTCTTCCGCTAATGAAAAATACACTGCTGGCTGTCCTATATCAGGGAAGGGAGAAGAACCTGCTGCGTTTCCTGTCTTTGCTCCTGGGTCTGTCCACCTGAAGCTCGTCTCAGCCTCTCGCTGTGCCGCTCGGTGATCCGTCATCCCTGTGATCTGTAAAGCAGGGATGTGCTGACGTTATTGCTGAGGATCAATGAGCAAATGATTTGTTGGAACTTCATTCGAAGTCTCAGTGACTGTAATAAGGTCTCCACTTTATTTACAAGTACACAATTGTGTTTATATTTGTACTTTGTGAATATGTGAAAGCTTTCCTTCTTTCCTCTTGGGTATACACTTGATCCGGGACGGGCCGCAGGAGATCCGAGCCTATCCCAGGAAAATTAAAGCCTAAAGGAATTTTAGTTCTTTCTCCGTGTGATATGATGAAGATGTTGTTTTTTTTGTAAATGGAACGAAGTTGAACCTCATCATGGAAGGTGTGTCCAGTCTGTAGGAATCCACAGTTACTCAAATGTGATGGCATACAGTCATGAGGCCTGTAGGTCTGAGATGCAGCTCTCGGGCTTGTTGTGTTTCTCTGAGTGTTGCACAGGCTGACCTTGGGGTGAATGTTCTGGGACGTCCACTCCTGGGAAGATTCCTGAGCGACTGTCTTGAATTCTTTGTTCTTGTGAAGAATGTTGAATGTTGAACTCCAAATTGTTTGGAAATAGTTTTATAGCCCTCTCCAGATTGATGTCCAGAAACATTTCCTTCTCTCAGACCATGGCACAGCTGAATGCTCCAGAACAGAAAACTGCCAAAACTTCTGCTTTTATAGACGCTTGCACACCTGCTGATGATCAATTAATCAAGAACTGATGATTAGCCGCACATGGCTGCATCTTACCCTCTCAAATTCTTATATTCTTATATGTAACCTGTTCTGACTAGAGTTTTTGAATAAATTGTTATAAAAGAAATTAAGAAATGATCACTGTTGCACAAATGCCACATCGGGCCGTCAGGAACAAGTCGACTTTAAAAATGTGTTCCATGTGATCCCTTGTGTCTGTGTTTCACCCCTTCATGCCCCTTAAAGGAGAACTGTGTCTGGGCTCTTATGGGTTAAAAAGATTAAGACTATTAAAACCAGTTTCAGTTTGGAAAGCCGTTGTATTTGGCTTGTTTTTATCCTTATGTGTGTTTTCTGTATGAAATACGAAGCTGCTTGAGTGACGCGAGTGTATTTAGTTTGAAGGTGGCCGTAATTACTGATAATTGAACCTGATCTTGACGACACGGAGCATGACTAGCGCTTCATTCTCTGCTAGACAGAGGAGGGCGATGGAGAAGGGACGACTGCTTCTTAATAAAGACCTCGTCCTCTGACCTCTGGCCTTTTCTCTGGCCCTGTTTCAGTCAGGGTTCAGTGCAGCCCATCCAGGGCCCGATCCCATTTCTACTCCTTGGTGTGCTTCACTGCACACCCAAACCTAAACCAGGATTTGTTGCCTATTTACTTGGCCTTATTGCAATGGCTCTGTCTAGTTTTATAGGAGCTATTACTACAGATAGATTTGTTTTCGTGAGGCCTGATGACTTCACTGAGTTGTGTGTTTGTAGAAGACTGTTTGACACTGAAAAGTTCTTTAGTTAAATATCAAATCAGCCGAGTAAGTCAGGCACGGGAGCCTATACTTTTGGAGTTAAATGGAGTTTTTGTTCAGGTTGAGCTTGCTGAGCAGTTTGTCATCATTTGGTTCGGGATAGTGTTGTGTGTTTTTGGTTCTTGTTTTTTCCATTTAATTCTATTTGCTTTGGTTTAGGTGTTCCCCGCTTTACCAGCTTTTTCAGAAGAAGCTTTGAACAAAAGAAACAAAGAATCTGCGTTACAAAAATAATAAATAACTTATAAATAACCGAATAACTTATAATTCAGTTACACTGTTTTTGTTGTTCTTGAGTTTCAGACTCGGTCCACCTGTGAGAGGCTCAGAGAGGTCAGTCTTCATGTTTTGAAAATTCTGTCTTAATTCATGTCAGAACACACACACTTTTCACACACTACAGGGAGAAAAGATTGAAACTAAACATCAGTTAAACATCAGGAAACCTTTGCATGCTCAGATACAGTAAATCTCAGCTTTATCTGTGACGTGCGGATCGTAGGGTCAAAGTTCATCATGAATCCCTCTCAAAGGAAAACAATACAAGAGTCAAGTTTGCTTTTCATCTGAATTCTGCTGGGAATAAGTGTGTAGAGCTACTGTATAGTGTCTGCTCAGAATGAGTCGAATGCTGCAAAACTGGCAGGACAAAGCTTCACAGTAGAGAATAATGACCAATGAACACTGAGAGCAGAAATACACACAGACGACTGAAGGTGGCTGCAGTAAAAGCTTCAAAAGTAAAGAGGCGGCATTTCAAAATTCTAATTTGTCTTGTCACATACACAGTCTTTTGTATGATTTATGTGATGTGATGTTATGTGAAGTCCTTCTGAATCGCTTCTGAACCGCCCGGGTCGTTCTGTTCACGGCTAATGCTTAGCTACAAAGCTAACTAGCTTCTAATGCAAGGCTGAATTACAAATTCCTCTCCAACTCCTCATCACGGGCACGACTGGGTGTGAGGAACCAGGGAGTGTACACCAGAGGTGGAAAGAGTACAAAAATATTTTACTCAAGTAAAAGTGCTGTTACTTCAGTGAAATTTTACTGAAGTACAAGTAAAGTTACCGTCATAAAAATCTACTCAAGTAGCTCATAAAAAAATTTCTCAGAGTAAAAGTTACCGAGCTACTTTTTTTTAAACTAGTGTAGTTCAAAAACGATGAGCAGATATAAATCTCAAACTAGTTGTTTTAAACTGAAGGAACATCTTTACATAACGGTTCAGGGTTCTATTATAAACTGTATGGAAATGGTGGTGTACGGCAGAAAGAACTAGATCCAGACATTAACTGATGAAATAATGAGGTGTGTATTGCTTTACAAACACACACACACACACACACACACACACACACACACACACACACACAGGAGGAGGATCAGATTCAGGGCGGACCCAGGCCAAAATAATACACTAAATGGTATTTATATGTAGTAGCTAGATTACCTGCAACAACAAAAAACAAAAAAAAAACACGACAAACAAAAATCCTGGTCCCTTCCCTGACCCCCTAAACCAAAAACAGTGGATAAATTCCCTCTTCCCAAAATAAATGGCAGCCACAACCCTACTACTGCTGAGTGCACAAACATACAGTGAAATTATCTACAAATATATACAAAGAGCAACCAAAGCAATAATCAAAGTCACTGGAGGCAAAAAGTCAAAACCAAATATCAAAACGCCAGAATCACAATCTCTCTCCTCTCTCCCGCGTCTCTCTCCGGTTTCTATCTGGTGGCGCTGGTTGATGACGTCACTGTCAGGGCGGAAGCGGCCGTGTGGAAGGTCAGRTAGAYGCCGATGTGGGGAAACAGTCAGAAAACCTGGAGTGGAGTCTGGAGCGGCGCGCGACCCGGACACGAGACACACGCGCGCGCGCAACAAATTTATACATTTATACAAAGCGGAATATTTTTATTATTTTACATTTTCATACATTTGTTTTACTCAGTAGCGAATATGATTTAAAATGTAGCGAATTACAATACTTCAAACAAAACATACTGAAGTAAAAGTAAAATTACAGATTTTAACAAATACTTTAAAAAGTAGAAGTACACAAAAAAACACAAACACTAATGTCATCCGTTACTTTCCACGTCTGGTCTACACCCTATATAGTGCACTAGCTTTACATTTAACATTATTTGGGATTTGACCCCAGAACCAATTTATAGACAATATGCAGTAAATGTGGTGAGTTTCTCAGGACTGTCCACCTCCAGCGCTGCAGGGTTTATTCTCCTCATCTTATGGCTGCAAGCTTATGACTAAGAGTTTAACACGACTCTCACCTCCTGTTAATTACAATGTCAGTCTGTCTTGTCTCAGCTAACCAGCTAATTAGCTCTCTAAGTTAACTGGTTAGTTTTCTGCTAATTTATGTTGTTAATTTATGTTGCATGTAGCACCTTGCTCCTGGAGGAACCTTGTTTCATTTCACTGTATGTGTCCAAGTGACAATAAAGCCGACATGACTTGACTTGACTGTTGCTCCCTGACTTTTGGTCTCCACCAGTCGAGGTTAATTAGTTCCTTCAGCCTCAGGATCAGAGATCACAGTCTCAGTTATCTACAGTGATCTGTAGCGCTGTGTGTTCTGATTGGTTAGGAAAATACACTTCCTCCAAGGGCCACTCGGGGGAGCAGAGAGACAGAATGCAATCTGAGCTGTATTTTAGAAAATTAACAGACACTTTTTGGAGACGTCAAAAATGACCTGCAGACCTTTTGATAAAGAACGATAACACATGACCATTAAAAAGATAAAAAGAGATTGTTTCACATGAGTTATCAGGCAAAAACCTTCTCTGTGACAGATGTACAGTTTCAGTTTACATGGAGTGATTTTGCTTAAGATGATTTATCTAAAAGAAATAATTAAAAAACATTTTAATCTCCTGCTCGTCTAAAACATGCAGTAGGATGCAAATCAGTTTTATTTGATAAGTGACGTTAAATAATCTGTGCAATAAGATCCATTTCTCACTAAAATCAAATAATCTGTATTGAGTGAAATCCTGGCCACATTTCTTCCTCTGTGTTTATTCTCCACTTTCGGCTTCTTTTAGATCCTTTATTGTTACAGTCGAATGTTTTCCGTGTCGCTGCAGAGTAAATCGAAACGTCTATTTTGGGCAGTTTAATAATTAAAGAAGTGGAATCACTGCGAGTTGGAGTAAACGCAATCGATAAAGATGGCAGTGTGCGAGTCAGATAGCACCTTTCCCCTTGAGTTTTTGATTAAGACGTCCAGCTGAGGATCTGACAGCAGCACCGCGCGGATTCCCTCAGGCCGGCTTTTTGTCTTTTCATAAACCTCTCTGGATCTGTTTGATTTTATAGGAGTCTGTGAATGCGAGTGTGGGATTGTAGTGCTCGTGCTCTAATTTACGTGTGTGTGTGTGTGTGTGTGTGTGTGTGTGTGTGTGTGTAAATCGTCTACAGTGTGTTAACACATCCCATCCTCAGGCTATGAATTGATAGCCTCATTACACGCAGCCTCACCGCACAACAACGCACCCGATGCCCAATTAAAACACAGCGCAAACTGAAACCCTTTTTGTTCTCGTGATGTCTCATTCTGATTCACTTCCGATTCGAAGCGAAGTGCGGGAGAACAATGTGCACATGGTCTTATTTACTCGTGATCGATCGCTCGGCGCAGGTAGGACGGCTCGGCGGAGAAGAGGAAGCCTTCGTGATTTATTCTAGGTGTTAAAAAAATAATTTGTTTTCAATTGATTAACATTAATTAATGAGGGTAATTATGCAGGATGAAAACAGATGTTCCTCGCTACAGGACTAGATTTTAATTACCACTTTTCCTAAAAATAACACAAACGTCTTAATCTTAGAGTTAAGATCTTAATCGCAGTCTGGATGTTCAGTTAGATAATCACAAGAAAAACAAGTGAAATCTCTAGACGTGTCCTTCAGTTTTACTCGACAGTACAAAACCGTCCTGAACATCTTCTCTTCTCAGTACCAAAGCTATCGTGCGGCCGCTCAGTCCCTGGCTTTCTTCCTCCTTCTGTTGTTCGGAGATGTCCTCCAGCGTGATGCCGTGTGCTGGCGCTTGTCATCACTGGCTGCCACTCATTCGCTCCTCTTGTCTGTCAGGCTGTGATATGGTAATTCACCCCGGCCCGCTGCAGTAATGACTAGTCTGCCGGCTGTGATTAAGCGTCCCGTTCCTCCACGTGACCTCGTGAACCCAGACACACAGACACCATGACCTGCACGTGACAGCCGGAGGGACCTGCCAGTCCTCTGACACATCATACAGAAACACCCGAGTGGAACTTTTTCTCCCACACACGTGCATTAGCATGCAGGGTGATGATATAGAATCATTCTGTTTTTATGCAGCTATGTTGGGATAAAAATAGAAGTGAGTCAAAATAATTTTTATTTCTGTCTTTGTGTTTTTACTATCATTGTTCATTTCACACTCGCAGCACTCGACCAATCAGCCTTTTATATGGGGTTTTGTGGGCGGTACTATGTCCAATGGCATGCAGATTAAGTTAAAAGGCGTTCTCAAACTGCACTTTGTGTGTGTGTGTGTGTGTGTGTGTATGTGTGTGTATGTGTGTGTGTGTGTGTGTGTATGTGTGTGTGTGCGTGCCTTGCGAGCCCTGTGATGGACTCCTCACCCTGTCCATGGTGCGCCCCGCCTTGTGCCCTGAACATGATAATCGCTGTAACAGATGAATGAATGAATGAATGAATGAATCCTGTCCTGATGAATGTCTGGTGTCGCGCATCATGTCTGTGCCCGAGTAGTTGACTAGTTTTCCTGCCATGTCCTGTGCTGTTATCTTCTCTCATTAAACCCTCAAACCGAATCCGATCATTTCTGGTAAAAAGAGGTTTTCTTCAGAATAATGTTGTGCAGAACCTCCTGGTGTTTCCTGAGCCGATATAAAGCGACTTCCGTTGTTTTAACATCCTTAGCTGTTCCTGATGTCTTGTGGACTCTCTCGGCGCCCCCCGCAGGCCTCGGCTCCACCGCTTTAAAGCGTGGATTAAAAGTTGCGTCGCCCAGTTTATATCAGCTGACAGGAAATGTCACGCTGGCGAAGGTTGATCCAGAATTTGATCTAGAGAAAATTTCGATCTCGCCCGACGCCCCTCCTCCGCCCCTCCTCCGCCCTCCCTCGTGCCCCCCTTTGCGGCTTAACCGCATGGATTTACTGCTGGAGTTTGAACAGGTTTGAAATTAAAATGTATTGCTCATTCTCAATCTATTGATTCATACCTCGCTGTGTCAATATTAACTCCAGCTAGTTTTCCAATAAGAAATAAAGATCTGACAGTGGAGTCTCTCTCTCTCTCTCACACACACACACACACACACACACACACACACACACACACACACACACACACACACACACACAGCCTTCCTGTGCCGTACTCATTACCTCATATTGTACTGTATTCCATTTTTACGCTTAAACGAACAGATTTTATAAACGTTCCGGCTTTCACACACATTCTGTACGTGGCGCTGCACCGCGTGACGGACTGAACGGGTCCTTTTCTGTTTCTGCTGTTCTTCAGGACACAAAGTACTTGAACTGCTGCGAAGTGATTTTGTTACAGAGTGCTGTGAATTAAAATAGCCTTCCATTACAATCCTTTTTATTAAAAGTCCATCTCCTTTAATTCTGCCTCTGTCCCCTCAGTGCGGCCGCCGCGTCAGCCTAATCCTCTCTCCTCGTCTCATTGTCAATACCCATCTAATTCTACTTTAACAACAGTAATTGGCTGATAGAGTCGAGCTATAGATTTGCCTTCGTGATGACTCCTTGACTTCTTCTTCTTCTTCTTCTTTTTTTTTTTCATCGGTAAATCTAATAGAATTTCAAATCCTCTGCGCTGTGACGGAGCCGCGAGTAGGTCACAAGTTATGTCAAGGTCCTATTGGAAACTTCACATGTAACATCTTAATTTAGACTTGGCCACTCCCTTTAGCTCCCTTTCCTCTTCCTCTCATTGCTTATTCCAGCCCGTCTTCAGCTAGTTATATATGAGAAACTCTGAGCAATCCTTTATGTCAAGCCACAGCGATCATTCTGTTCTTACCAAATTCATATAATTCAAACGACACTGAATTTTTTTGCATGTGAATTATTTGGTCAGAGCCATTATTGGAGCTGTTCCTGTCCGCAGCTGAAGGATTATAGATTTGATCTCCATACAGCCGGCACCTTCTGAGAGAGGACCGGGAGACTCATTTGTTTTTATTTATAGGCTGTTGAATTGAATTTCTGATCAATGACGGAGGACGGTTTGCTCTCGCGCGCTCTGTTTCAAACTGAAAATGGGAGGAGAGAGAGAGGGAGAGAGAGAGGGAGAGAGAGAGAGACACTGAGAGAGAGGGAGAGAGAGAGAGAGAGAGAGAGGTGGAGAGAGAGAGAGAGAGAGAGAGGTGGAGAGAGAGAGAGAGAGAGAGAGAGAGAGAGAGGAGAGAGAGAGGGGGAGAGAGAGAGAGAGAGAGGTGGAGAGAGAGAGGGAGAGAGAGAGGTGGAGAGAGGGCAGGAAGGCAGAATTGATTGTATCTTCGTGCAGGAGGCTAGATTTCGTAACTCAGCCAACGCTGTCTTGTCCAAAAATAGCCGAAGCACAGCTGTGCACGGGAGACGTTACCTTGTGTAGAGAGTGAAGGGCGATCGGGGCTGTAACCTATAGCAGCTTCGTCCTTTGGGGCTTTGGGGAGCTGAGTTCACTGAATCATGCAGAAGCCACATCACCGACAAAGTGGCTTTAAAACCAGCACTCTTAATTTTTTAAGGTCATTTAATTTTCATCAATTAAAGGAGGTATTGAAACACTTCCAAATGCTTAGCACAGCACTTTATGGATTTCATTTCAACCGTATCTCTGTGTCCTCCATCTTTTCTCCTTCTCTTTTTAAAATTTCAGCACAGGTTAAATTTAACCTCACGACCTGTTTTGTCGTCCTTGCTTTCTTCTTTTAATTTAACATTTAATTAAGTGTGGAAAATACTAAACCAACTCTACGTAAGTTTATAAGTGTAATGTTGTCTTATTGACACTGACCAGACATAACTTAAAAACTATTATCAATAACACACCTGGATTTTAGGTTCCCTTTGTGGCACCAGGGCGGATCTGTCCCCTCAAGGCGTGGCTCCTCAGGGTGTGGCCTCTCAGGGCGTGGCTCCTCAGGGCCTCTAAGGGGGCCCTGTGATGTCTGGCACCAGGACGTTGTCAGCGGATCCTGTGGGTGCTGTGGGTTGTGGGCGGGGCCTCTGTGGACCGGACTTGTCTGGTGCGTTCCACGGGGCTCGATCAGATTGTGTTCTGTGGAGTGTGTGGGCCGGGTCGGGGGGGCTTTGGGCTCTTTTCCCGCTGGGCCCAGTGCGCAGTGAGCTGTGGTGCCTTTCTATCATCACATGTATTGACTTTTTTCAGTGATTTGTGCTGCGTTGGCGTTTCGGTGGGATCGGACCGGACCGGACCGGACCAGACAGGAGTATAATGATAATTAGTCTTATTGGTTCATGGTGTTAATTTGACGGCTGATTGATATCTAGTTTATTTAAATCACACTGAAGCCGATGAAAATCAATGTTTAATATTATTTCTTTTTCATCACATTTCTGAGGAACAAACGTTTACCTTATACAAGGCCAGCATGTCGTGGGCGTGGTCATGGGCGTGTCTATACTCATAACTAACAAGAAGCCAAACATTCTGGACATTTGTTCTGAGATTAAAAGCTTTTTTTATATTATATATAATATATTATTATATTATTTTTACTCATCAGAAAAGAACATTTTTGTGCCTTTCAGTAAAACATTTTTTTCACCCCGTAAGTGTTTATGGTTTTGTGAAACACACGTCCATCTGGATGTTGTTAATGAATGAAATTTCCGCATCATGTGCTAACCGCGGTCAGGATTGGTACACGTTTGGCTCCATCAGTCCGTCCGGGCCTTTAGTTCCTCTTCAGCTCTAAGACACGCCGTCACTCTGACGTATTAAACACTCCTCTGCTTCGTCCATATTATGATCCATTTTCCACCTGAACAACGGGCAGCTTTAAGCAGGTACAGTAACAAGGTCAGCGAGCACAGGCTCCACATACGCTGGGCTTAATTTCCCCTTTTACACTAGCGCTTTCTCCTTTCCCCCGGTTTCTTCCTCTTTGCTCCGCTGGAGCCGAGCGGCTCTCAGTAAGCTCCACTTCATTAGGTCAGCCTGCGGGCGTGAAGGGTCCGCTCATTACTGCACACGGCACCATCGCCTCCTCAAAAGCTGACGCCGGCTAATGGGACAGCACCTAGGCTTAAAGTCCTGATGGAAGTCGTTTAACAAGTCCTTAATAATTAATGTAGGCGAGCGTTGGGAAAATGTTATCGGTCCTGAATCAGCGGTGCAAAAAGAGATATTTATATATTTTATATCTGTAGATAGATAAAGTCCCATTGGCGCTCTCGTGTCCGTCTCTCTCGCTCTCACTCGCTCCCTTTCATTTTTTTTTTTTCTTGAGACAGATCACACTCAAATGGGGTGAAAAGGTAAATTGGGTTGTCATGGTAATTTAGAGTGAGGTGACTGTGTAATTGAATGCATAAGGGAGGCATCAGAGGCAACCTGAACTTGACCTAGCTAAAATGAGCTGACCTTGACCCCTCCACACACACACACACACACACACTCTCTGGTGTCCACTGCCTCCTTACGCTGCCTTCATGATCCATGAGCTAG
>QMIH01000708.1:200748-220993 GCA_003987875.1 Clarias batrachus | reverse complement strand
TCTCTCTCTGTCTCTCTCTCTCTCTCTGTCTCTCTCTCTCTGTCTCTCTCTCTCTCTCTCTCTCGCGTGTGCTCCCTGTGTATTTTCCCGTCTTCCTCCTGCACTCGGTTCGAGCCGCCTGTAGTTAAAGAGCTCGCGGTGGAGGAGATTAATGACGCCATGTGGAGGAAGTAGATTCCCCCCTTTCCTGCTTCCTGTCACACCAACTCTCTTTTGGCCAATTAATTATGATGGCCTGGTTATGATGTTTAATTCTGATGATTTATCGTCTAAACAGACACGATTGTGCGCGACTGCAGCTTCCCCCCACCGGTGTGTCTGTTGTTTTGGTTTTATTTGTTTATCTCGGGGAGACACCTGTCATCTCGGGAAAAACTAATGGCTGTTTATTGAGTCTGAGTGAGCGAGGCTCGCTGCTGATTCTTTGCGGCGACGTTAACGTGGATGTTGGAGTTCTCACGCTCCGACAGGAGACGCCGGGTGGAAATGGAGCATTGTTCTGTGACACCATGCTGTTTAAATTACTGTATGTAACGCAAGGCTGTGTGTGTGTGTGTGTGTGTGTGTGTGTGTGTGTGTGTGTGTGTGTGTGTGTGTAATACCTGTTTAATATCTGATCAGGATTTTATGTTTGTTAAACATCACACCATGTCATGTCACTTCAGAAAATTTTATACAATCTCTATACTGTGTGTGTGTGTGTGTGTGTGTGTGTGTGTGTGTGTGTGTATTTTTATAAGTGCGAATGTGTATCCATGTGTGTGGCAGGGGCAGGGTCTTGACCCCTGGCCCGATCAGCCCCTCCTCATCATTTCCACAGCCCGGTGACGCCGGCAATTACAGGCGCGGCCCGTGCCGTCCCCGTGCCGTCCCCATGCCGTCCTCGTGCCGTCCTCGTGCCGTCCCCATGCCGTCCTCGTGCCGTCCCCGTGCCGCCGCTCCACTCTGGCAAAAGCCCCTGTGATGAATAGCAAATGGCTGGCGCCCCGGCACACCACTCCAAACGCAAATAAATCTTGGCCGTGTAATAATGACAGGAAGCAGGGAGAAGACTGGCAGCTATAACAAGGCAGCCAGTGTCACCCACTTACGCCGGCCGTTTCAGATCCATCACCGGCTGGCAGGCCGAGCGCCGAGGTGAGCTGGACACGGCCGGCCCAAAAAGAAAGATGTGTTGTTTTCACTGGAGCGTCCAGCCAGTCCCATCTGGCACGCCGTAAATGGGATTTTTTTTCTCTGACCAACAATCCCCCCCCCACCCCCCAAATTCCCCCCCTCCCCTCCCCCATCTCTCCACCCACTCCTGTGGCCCCTCCTCTGACCGGAGCAGAGCGGCTGTAATGCTCACAGCACTTCGTCCCTGTCGTAAACACTGCTGTATTCAGGACGTCTCCGCACGCGACTGGTACGGATTTGTAATTACTGCTTTCAGTTACTGCAGCAAGAAATGACCCGAGTTTATTAAAGAATAAAAACACCAAGCTCAGTCAGAGGCTCAGAACCAGCACATAGCTGATGGCGCAGGGGTTCTGAGCGAGGACCCGAACCCTGAGCTGCTCAGTGTTTAATGAGGGAGGGGTACACACCCCGTCTCCGTCTTTCAGCTCACCTAAGATCAGACTGGTGCTGCTGACTAACATCCAGCTAAAGAACACAACTTTAGGTCAATAATACCGACTCCATGAGCACACGCTTCCATCCTGCCTCGATTAGATCGTAAACTGAACATTCCCTCCGTCTCTGTCTCTCTCTCAGACGTCAGTGCGCTCGCTGTAAGACTCTGTGAGACGTCGAGTCTCATCAGTGACCTGCCGCTCCCGGTGCCGGACCACAGCGCGTCTCTTCACCTCACAGTGAGACGGAGCTTAATAAATCTTCAGCGCCCTCATGCAGATGGTTGTGTGGGTGAGGGGGCGCTGGAGCAGGACCGCCCGATGTCCCATCTCTCTCTCTCTCTCTCTCGCAGTCTGAGCTCGGATGGGTCGTGTAAACAGGGATGTCAGGAGCTGTGCGATCTCTGCAGCTCAGAAAAGCAGGCAATTTGTTTCAGCGCAGTCAGAACCTTGTTCCCTGGCCTATTTTTGGAAGCCCCTTTGGTGGCCTTACCATACGTTTCCACATAATTTATGGCGCTACGGTAACATATGGACTTTTCATCATTGTCCGGCTCTGACCTGCTCGCTGAGCGCTGAGTTCTCTCTGCTTGTTTGCTCTTTTCTCTCTCTTTTGAATGTTTTTTCACCTTCCACACATTCCACTTCGGGCTTCACGCTGTCGGTTTCTGTTGTCGTTGGCGCTCTTTAATAATCTCGTGTCATTTCCTGTTGCAGTAACCGAGCGCGGTAATTTAGCCGCATCAATCAGGTGTAATTTTGGGAACGAATAAAAGCCCGCGCTAACGCAGACACATTTATAACATCTTTGTTGGCTGTGTTTCGACCATCACCGGCAATCTCATTTTCCAAGTGCAATATGCTCTTCACCTGCTGCCGTGTTAACACAGCGCGCTAATTAAGCAGCGTCGAACACTCATGAGATCCATCAGCGGCGCGCTGCAGCACAGTGTCCCGGTGTTTACACGGCTGATGTAAGATACAGCTCTGTCACTGAAAAGGAAAAAAAGACGAGCGATTCGGTCCAAACACCAGCGCGGATGAGGAGTTTAGCCAAAGCCAGAGACTTCTCTTTAAATGTCCTGCCAGCGTCTGAGGAACTCACGGATAATTTTAAACTGATTGAATCTGTACATTGTGAATTTACACGATTCTGATTCTGACTCTGTTATTGAAATTACTACCAAAACTTTTTCAATTCATAAAATTAAAGCCTCGTAGCTTTTCAGATAAAACGTGCGCTTGTCAGAGATTTCAGATTTATATGTGAATTATATTTCTAATATTTACACACATTTTCACCATATTAGAAAGATTATAGCTATAAGGCTGCAGAATAAATTCTTCTTCTGTTTTTAATTCACACAACATTCATCATTTCTCTGTTATCTCTCTGCCATAATCCTGTTTTCTTTCTCTTCTCTTCTCTCCACGTCATGGCTAATGTATTCGACGTCCAGCTCAGCGGTTCCACGCGTCACACCGGTCTCCAGGACGGTTCTGTAGAAACACACTGCACGTGAAGACGACATCCAGAGACACACAAACGCTCGACTTTTCCTTTAATCAGGCGCACGACCGCACGGATCAGCCTTTCATATCTGATGGGAAATTCAGTGCCTGGAAATAGAGGCTTTTTTCAGGTCACACACAGACACTTTTCATTTTCCAGTCTCGGTTCAAAACACAGTCGATGAGGTGTTCACACACACACACACACACACGCACACACACACACACACGCACGCACACACACGCACACACACACCTTTTTCTTTTTCAATAACGTTTCACTTGAAGCTCAGGGTTTCAGGGCCTCAGTGCAGAAACTTTGCGCTTATGGGACGATAAAATCCTCTGAGCTCGTGTGCAGGGACGTCTACTCACACGCGGCACGGGACAGTTTTACTTCAAAATAATCATTAGCCAGGTTGCATGAAGAGCTGTTGGGGATTAGTCCTGTGTGTTTAATCTGGTGTGATATTTACTAAAGCATAGTCAGGTTTTTATTTCATGTATTTATTCTCATCTGCATTGTGTGTTGTTTATTCTTCTGTTGTCTCCCAAATCAATCATAAATATATTGCAGAATAAATATTATTTACCTGCTGTGTATAAACATCTGCCATGATTTCATCTTATGAATATCAATTTTTTTGCCCTTTTCCTTTTTCTAACAAACAAGTTAATTATAACTAATATATGTCTCGTATTTGTGATCATTAATATAAAAAAATTAAATATCAGGGTAAAAATAATCATTTATTTCGTGCCCAGAGAGATTTAGAATTTAATTTTATCAATAAATATTACTAAATAATTACATTAAATAAGTTGTTGTGTTAATAATTAGAATAATTAGTGTTCAGTGGTTTATGTGTTGGTTATGTTTTTAGTTAATAAAAACATAAATAATAATTAAAGTACATTTTTTGTTTATAAAGTCAACAATAAGTCTGGGTCGCTTTATATAGTTTATATTTAATTTTTATATATTACATATTCATTATTATTTATTATTTATTATTATTATTTTTGTTACTTTATCTTGCACTGCTTCTGTGTAAATCCTGTTTAACTTTAAAGGAACAGAGGAAGTGGAAAGTGAGCCTCAGTGTGACATTATTGATTACTGCACACTGAAAACTCCCATGAGAATCTCCTCTTAGGGTTTTTTAAATGTCATTAATTCCCATCAATATATCTGTTGTTGATGTGTTTTAAGACGGAGTCATGTGATCATGTGAGATGTGAATGCACGTGGTGAGAGCCGTGCTGCTGAAGAGGGCCGGCCTTCAGGAATTACAGTCACCATGCACAAAGTGATCTTTTATATTAAAGAGTGAGAGATAGAGAGTGAGAGAAAGAGTGAGAGTGAGAGAGTGAGAGAGAGAGAATGAGAGAGAGAGAATGAGAGTGATAGAGAGAGTGAAAGAGAGTGAGGGAGTGATAGAGAGAGTGAGAGAGAGAGTGAGAGAGTGAGAGAGAGTGAGAGAGTGAGAGTGCATTGTTTTGGTTCAGGTTCGGGTTTGAGAAGGCGGTGAAATCCGTGCTGCAGTGCACCGAGCGCGTGACCATCACGTCTACTCCATCATCTTCCTTACTAAACCCTGACCAGAGTCCCATTAGTGTAAGGTGTGTGTCTGTGTTCAGTGTACGAGTGTGTGACCGACTGAGGGGGAGAAACGATTGTGTGTGTGTGTGTGTGTGTGTGTGTGTGTGTGTGTGTGTGTTTACGCAGCTGCTGCACTGTGACTCATGCTGCCCTCAGTTAGCCAGCAGAGGCCACTCACAGCATATCATACAGCTGACAGTCAGCCTGCGCTTCTTCTCTTCACACACACACACACACACACACACACACACACTGAATCAAACATAACAACACAATATGAAAATAATAGAAGCATCATACAAAATGTATAACAGTGTACAAAGGACTGCTCAATGATAATATGCCGAAAATTAATTAAAATAAATAAATAAATAAATGTCAGTACATGCCTTTAGTCAAAATCATTTTGTCCATTTCCATATTTCTCAGGAAAACACAGCCGTTTAAACATAAATCTGTAGTGATGGTTGAGTCTGCGCTTCTCCTCGTCCTCCGCGTCTGACTGATGCATTCTGGGACGGTCGTGTAGCGAAACGCATCAATCACCCGCTCGTAAAAAGCTGATAAATGATTTATCCATGAAAAAATATTAACTGCAGCCTGTACAATTGATCGGCTGATGATAAACGCGAGGCGCGTGGATTATAGTAAAGAGGCAAAAAGCTGTAAATTCAGGTGTCAGTCCGGTGCAGCAAATGGCTCTCTCACACACATTACACCGCTGTCACTCAGCCAGGGGACGCGTGTGGAGACACACACATGGCCCGTCCTCCTAATGCACATTAAACAGACCCGTGTTTCTCTTTGGGTGTACACGAGTCATCACTTAAAACATCACCTTAAACCACGTCATAAAGATTCAGAGCCGAGCCGGCGTCAGCGCTCCCTCACGTCTGCAGGAATTCATTCATCATTATATCAGAATATTTCAATCGAATGCTGAGGAAACGTCACGTCGGTGTCGGGAGTCAGTGTGAGGAGAAGTCAAGCAGGTTTGTGAAGATCGACTCAATCTGACATCGTATGACAAAACAAGGAGGCGGTCCCATGAGGCGCCAGGTAGAGCGGCATCCTGGCGTAAAGGTGAGACAATAAACACTGCGGAAACACTCCTACTGTATAAATACAGAAATATACAACAGAGAACCTTGTTGTGTGACAAAAATCAAGATCTGAAAAAAAAGAAGAAAATGTTCACATCTAATCAAAGTGTTTCTAGTGTTTCTAAATGTTATTTTAGCTTTTTTTCAGAAGTTATTAAAAAAATCTAAATATTTACAATATTTAAAAATATTTACAAATAAATACTATGACTTCATTTATAAGAATATTGTATTAATTATATCGTAAAAAAATCACGACAAGAGAAGTGCATTAGATTACAAACACTCGCAGGAACGGCGTTTTTATTTCCAGTGACGCTCGAGCTACAGTACGTCTGCTTTTGACTCCTGACTTTACACGTTATGTTGAGTTTTTGTCTGATCGTGATTTCAGACCAATCAGCTCAGGAAGTGAAAACAAAGGTGTGTGTGTGTGTGTGTGTGTGTGTGTGTGTGTGAGAGAGAGAGAGAAAGAGACAGAGAGCTCGGGATTCACAATGTCACAGAAGAGGTGCTAATGAAATCATCTCCGTGTTTCTGTCCCCTCCCTCCACGTCCGTTCACTTCTTCCATTTTGTTATTTTTTAAAGCGACGAGAGGAGTCGGATCAATATAGCGCTCAGAAGAGAGAGACAGAAGAGAAGCAGAGAGAAATAGAAGCTGCGCGGTAATTAAGACATATGTGCTGCTTCCTCTCACTGCTCTGTCTCACTCCGCGTGCTTTATGGTATCGCTGGGGACGGACGGACGGACGGACGGACGTGATGCTGATGAAGGTGTAATTGAGAAGGGAATAAACATTCTTCCTCCCATCCTCCTCCTCCTCCTCCTCTCTCTCTCTCTCTGAATCAGGTTGGGGAATCTGTGGCCCTCTGAATTAACCTCCTCCTCCTCCTCCTCCTCCTCCTGCAGTGGCTCCCCGAGGCGGTGCTAGAACTCTGCATACAGCAATAATACAGTAATGACGTTCCTACAGACGTACGGATCGTGAACCCGACCCGGTCCGATCCAGAACGCGCAGAGGATCGGGCGCCTCGAGTCGTGAGAATGATCAGTAAAGAAGTTTCTCGCAGGCCGTGTTGGTTCATAACGTATAAGTTGAGAATCAAATTTCCACTTCCACTGCTTCTCACACACTCTGCAACTCGTTTTGGCCCACAGATAGTAAACAACCAATTTCTATTCTCCAGCTTCCATCACACCTCTTGTTTATTTTGTGCCAGCGGCGTGCGGGAGAGAAACCTGCCCGCGCTCGGTGCTATTGTGGTATTTGTGTGTGATAAGTCCATAAATAAGATTAACATGGTGTTGAGAAGGTTGCTGGCAGGGCGAGGCCTAAAGGAAATAAGTTGACTGTGAACAGACACCAGTGTAAAGCGGACGAAACGTCAGGATCCCGGGCCACGTAATGTGATCATGAGCCCATGTAACTCAGCATGACAATGGGCACACCGCGCCCGCGCTCCAGCCTGCACTGTTGAGAATGGATTATCCAGCTGTGCTCGCACACTGCACTCCCATTTTCAACCTGCCACCAAGATAGTGGCCAGATTAAAGGCTGTGCACTCACATTCACATTCTCTCTCTCGCTCACACACACACACACACACATGGTCTCTCACACACTCTCATAGTCATATAGCTATTTCACACCCGGGCCGCATGCTCATGCATACAAGAGTTTACATGCTCAGCACACGCTTGACATTCACAGTGCACACACACACACACACACACACACACACACACACACACACACACACACACACACACACACACGTTCAGTCTGTTTTTCTGATTCACACTCAGCCATAAGATATGTTTACTCCATATAGAGTAAATGTCTGAAGCCACACACACACACACACACACACACACACACACACACACACTAACTGAGATGCGAAAAGGAAAAATCCAAGGTAAAAATTCTCATATACCGTAGTTGATGTTAACATTTTGACTAACCCTTTGGCTAAACTCTCAACAAGTCTAACAAATAATATTCAAACTCCAGCTCTCTCATTTCTAAAATTAGGTAGAAATGTAATTATTGGCACCCTTAATAAACTGGGGGAAAATCTTTAGTGTTAATTAATTGCACAGTGAAACTATACAAGAGCTTAAAATAAGTATAAATTTAGGTAGTTTAGTGATTGTGAGGTTCAAAGGCATGAGAGCACCAGTAAAAATAAATGCTTATATTTTGTATCATTATTTTACTTAGTACTGCAATTTTTATTACAAATTATGTACCTGACAAAAAAACTTCTTAATCCTCCCCTTGTCTTGTGTTAAACACAGCGTGCACTCGAGCTGACAGGGACGCTGCAAGTTTATGCAAAACCTTCTAATCCGTTTTAGATCAAATCGATCAAATAGTGTCGCCTGAGCTCGTGATTCAGCGGGAGTGATTAGTCATGAGAAAAAGCTGATCTTTTCTACACAATCGTTAACACAGTCAACAGCATACACTTGCTTTTACATTTAAATTAGGGACATAAAATAGGAAAATGTGCAGAATCTTTCATTTTAAATATTAAAGCAATTGAACATGTTCTTTATTCTATATTATTAAATATTTATAATTTTTTAATTGGGAAAAAAAACATCACAGGTTTTGAACATACAGTTTCTTTCTTTTGCGTCCAACTGTATATTTATTTTTATTTAATAATATTGTAGGTGACACACCTTGTGCTTATTGTGTGTGTGTCATTGTATAATATAATATAATATAATATATTTAATATGATTCTGGATGAGAAAAACACAACAAGATGTGAATGTGAGAACATCGGAGCATGTTCCACAGTACAGAACCTCTCCAGATGTTCCAGGTCCGAGGTCCTGTCGTCTGCACTTCACTTCTGCTCTTCACCCTACAGGCTTTTTACAGGTTACTAAGTCAAGGGCTTAACCTAACCAATGGGGGTTGCACAAGTTAGTGCACCCTTAGTGCTGGTCCCAAGCCTGGAGAAGTTGTAGAGGTTCGTGTCAGGAAGGACATCTGGTGTAAAACATGCAGCAAATAAAAAAAAAAACAGCTGTGGCAAAGAGACAGTGAGTCAGGAGACTGGAAGCTTTTTTTGCATTTTGCACGGATCTGAATGTATATGTATGGGTCAGTTTCATAAGATTGATCGTGATCCACTTGTAATCTCCCGGCAGAGGCGATCTGACTCTCAGTTTATTCTAACAGGATTCTCAGGGAAGGCAGAACATCGTGACAACAACACAGAACCTTCACCGTGTTTATAAGTTCAACAGGAAATCACTGGTGAGCAGTAAAACCTCTGATGGAGCTCAGAATATTAAATGGAAACCTTTCCATTCTGATCATTAGAATTTCAGTGGGTGCTAATATTTATGGTTAAAAATACATGGTAATACACTGGTAATTACAGTGTACTTCTATTATAATGGGTTTTTATTTAAACAGGACAAACATACTTGAAGGGTTTATATCTCTCACATCTTCTGACATTAAACAAATGAAAAATCTTTTTGTATCATTATTTATCTATAAGAAGCAATATTTTAATTAACAGAGAGTTAAATAATATATAATAAATACATATGCATTTTGATATAAAACCAAATTTGCTATTATACAATTTTATCTCACTTTTTGTTTAAAATTGTGTTTTCCAACATCCCCAAATTGTAGATGCCACTTTATTAACAGACATGTTATATCAATTAATAATTTTAAAAATCATTTTATTTATTTTTTAATGATTGCAAAATAAACATATTATAGATAAGATGAAGACATATAAGATTATAATTAGATGCACCCTGTATGGTAAATGCAATGCCCTGACATTTAGATAAATCTTTCATTTAAATTGTATTTTATTTCATTTCAGACATGTGTAGTAAAACAAACTGTATTTTTATTATACGACCCTGGTTTCCTCTCCCCTCTCACTTACAGTATTCTTAATCAAAGTTTAAACAAAAATGTGATGTTAATAATATTCGCACATCTGTATTTTATTTAGAAGAATAACCTACAGGTGTATATGTGATTGCATATGATTATGATGTATATATTATTGAGGATTTGAAAGCAGACAGAGGCCGAGAGCTCACGCGCTGGAATAGTCTGCACATGTGACAGCTCTTTATCGGATCGCTGTACGGATTGTTATATTCACTGAAGTAATCCTGATTACCCAGCGTCCATAGGGAGCCATTTACATTGATTTTTCTCCCCTTCTCATTTCTTCTCACTTTTTAATGCTCACTCTGCGAATCATTTGCTTTTTCTAGTGAACGCATGAGACGATGCGACGCTCTCACTCACACACTAACAGGATTTCTCTCTGTCTCTCTCTCTCTCTCTCTGTTCGTCTCTCTCTCTCTATCTCTCTCTCTGTCTGTCTCCCTCTCTGTCTCTCTTTCTCCTCTCTCTCCATGTCTAGTGGCCTCCTATTGGTGGCCGGCGATTTCACTAACTTGTGTGTGCTTCAACAGTTTTATTTAAATCACTCCCACCAGAATTGCACACAACAACAATAACAAATCACTATAGTGTTGCACGCTGGTGCAATTAGGTTAAAGTGTGATTGAATGCGGATGGGCCCCGTTGCCGGTGTGTAATTTGGGCCCGGCGGGAGGCCGCGGAGGCCGAGGCGTGATGATAAGAGCGCTCGCCTGCGTGCGTGCATGTGTGTGTCTGTGTCGTGTGTCGGCAGCCCACTTCATTACGGGTGTGTGTGAAGCGTGCACTCGGTGGGTGGGAGATAGCCTCCCTGAGGATGAGCGTACTGCATCTTCCCCCTGCTGACACCATCGCATACATCACCACCCTTCTTCCAGTCAGACGCACCTCTCCCTCCACTCCTTCACTTTATTATCCGTTTATTCCCCCTTCTGCTCCCTCCGTCTCTTTCTGTCTCTCTCTCTCTCTCTCTCTCCTTTTTTTCGCTCCTCTATTTTTGTCTCTGTCGTCACCCCGTCGATCTATCTTTCTTCCTGTTGTAATGAGAGGCTCCGGAGGTTCTCCCCAGTCGCCCATCTTCAGCATCAGCGGCCATTTACATCGTGATCCTCATCATCACCCGCCGCGTCCCGCCGTGTCTCTTACGTCTCTTACCCGAACACAACACAACAAGACTTTCATCCCGTAAAACACTCGCCCGTCTCGCTTCGGCCTTTTCCACCCAGAGTTTTAGCTTCATGTGTGTGACGCATGAGCAGAACAGCAAGCAGGTGTGTTCCTGTCTAAAAGTTTACACACCCATGGTCAACTTGCAGGTTCATGTTTTAAAAAAGAAAGAAATGAAGATGAAGCAGATATTCATAAAAATTCATGAAAGAACAACATTCCAGCGAAAAACATCTGACAACATGGTAACATAAGTATGTACACCCTGCTCACAATTAATAATATGTTACACTGAAAACCCTAATGTGTTCACTGAACTTAACCTACTGAGTGAACTCATTCCCTCAATCGAATTGAGTCATGGATTTTCCAAAATATTCAATATTTAAGTATTTTGTATATTTAAGTTCACGTAACTTGTGCTCATGTAGACTGTACTTAAATGGTCAAGTTACCTTGGCGTTTTATAAAGTGCACGTAAACTATTAAGTTTACTTACTCACACATTTACGTTAACTCAACTTGAAAATTAAACACACTCACACACTCCTGGCAATTTGGGAACTAACCTACTGTACATAACCAATTAATCTAACCTTCATGTCTTACGACTGTGGGGGGAAACCAACCACGTACAGGGAGAACATGCGAATTCAGAGACGTAAATTCAGCCTGGCTGAGAATCGAACCTGGACCCTGGTGGTGCGAGGCGACAGTGCTAACCACTAAACACCGTGCCGCCTGAAAAATGAAACTGAAATTTAAAATGAATTATAAATTGAATTGACTTTCCGTTTAGTACTTTTGACTGTTACAGGTTTGTGCGATCATGAATAAAACACACTGAACAGCATACTGAAGGCATTTATTGTGGGAAATTAAACAATATTAATAAAGACTGGAATGAAAATAAAACTGTAACTTTTTATGCATCTTACAAGTTGAATTAAGTTGATTTCTCAATCGTATCTTTAGAAAATCATGATAAAAATATTGTTAAGTGATCGCCATGTTACTAACTGATGCCAGGTAGCTGATGTTCTTGTAATGTAACGCGTCTTTGGAAAATGTGTAATAATGGCTGGGTTTTCCCTCATTATAGATAGAAATGTATCATTCAGATTTAAAGGAACATATTTCACAATTAAAATACTATTTTTCACGTTTATACCTACAGAACTTTACCTGCTGAAATTAAAATGGCGAACGACAACAAGTTTAAATTCTGAACTTTACTGTTTCAGCAAGAGACATTAAGGACCGCCTTTTGTAATTATCCACCAATCAGTGCGTTAGTTCTCTTGTTGCCAGGCAGAACTCCTTAAATAGCCAATCACATCAAAGGCAGAGCAGACGAATAAATCTGGATTTTGAGTTTAAATCTTAAATTCAAGTATTTTGCAGGTAAGTAAGTTAAACTAATTTATATTTTTGTGTTACGGCTAGAAAATACAAAATGTCTCTTTCCTTCTTTCATCCTTTTTTTTGTTCTTCTTTCATCCTTTTTTTATTCTTCCTCCCTCTGACTGAACCTTTCACTGCACTCGTCTTTTTATCTCGCTTTCGTTCTTTTTACGTATTACTTTATGCATGTATAATAAATGATTTTTTAAAAATATTAAACTTTTATTTTTTATTTTTTTATTTTATATCCAGTGAATGACAAACCCATGGAGTGAGATAGCACCACTAATCTCTCTCTCTCTCTCTCTCTCTCTCTCTCGCAGTATAAACTCAGATAAATAGCCTGGTTTCCAGCCGTGACATTTAAATATAAGGCCGCATTAGTTTTCATCTCATTTTCCTCTCTTTTAAGCTGATGTGCTGCAGCGTCAGGACAATCGATATCACACGAGTGAAATATTGATATCAGACGCTTCCCACTGAACACACACAGATCAGCGCAGGACTGCTTTCTCTCCTCTTCTTTTCCGTGGGTTCGTCCTCTCCGGCCCGTTCGTGAGCGTCCGCAGCGGCGGGAGGGGAACAGGGGAACAGGCACGGCGGAGAAGAACTTAATAATCAGCAGGAAAATTGATTTTCCTGAAAGGGATTCAACTTTGATAAGGTATTAGCAGAAGAGAGAAAAGCTGTGAATCTTCATTATGCTACTCTGCTATGCACTGAAACCAGCGCTAATAGAGAGAGGGAAAGAAAAATGAATCCAGAAAATAGATTCCTACTTTTTAGAAGAAAAAAAAATTACACAAAGCCTAAGGTGGGGAAGTTCGGGAGACGTATTAATGAAGAGAATTGATTTTTTGTCTCTGGAGGATGAAGCTGCAATTACACAAAGGTGAAGATCAGCTGAAAACTCATTCCATTCTGTTCCATGAGAGGAGTTCTGTTAGGTTTCAGATTCCAGCAAACAGCCTGAGAGCGGCAGGAGGAGGAAGACGAGGAGGAAGACGAGGAGGAAGACGAGGAGGAAGACGAGGAGGAAGACTGTTCACCCATTTCCCCTTTCTTTCCTTCTTCCTTCCTTTCTTCCTTTTGCTCTATTCATTTTCTTTCTTTCATTTTTTACCCTGATTTTGCTCTCTGTTTGGTTTCTTTGTTTCTTAACACCATTTCAGACTCACACTCCCCTGGTGATGTGTGTGTGCGTGTGCGTGTGCGTGTGCGTGTGTGTGTGTGTGTGTGTGTGTGTGTGAGGTATGTGGAACGCACAGATGTCACATTCGTGCCTGTTTCACGTTTACTAAGCTGACTTTGACAAGAATCCATTTGAACAGGACACCCAAACCTGTGTGTGTGTGTGTGTGTGTGTGTGTGTGTGTGTGTGTGTGTGTGTGTGTGTGCTCACACATGCCTTTCCCTGCTGAGTTTTCTGATCATGTGTCAGTGTGCTGATGTGTCAGGAGTAACCCTGGCTCTGCCTAAAGGCCTGTGTCTCTGTGCAGTCGCTGGACTTGAGTATGTGTGTGTGTGTGTGTGTGTGTGTGTGTGTGTGTGTGTGTGTGTGTGTGTGGTTGAAAATGTGAAAGAAAACAAAGTGGAATAGAAAATAATGGAATAAAAGAGGAATGATAGTTTTGTTTCTTTCCTGGAGGTCAGTTGGTATCGGGTTCTGGTTCTGCACAGAGAGAATATAAAACACAGTTTGATGTGTGTGTGTGTGTGTGTGTGTGTGTGTGTGTGTGTGTGTGTGTGTGTGTGTGCTGATACAGATGTGATGAGGGATGGAGCTGCTCATTAAACGGCCCCAGCAGGTAAAAATAGCCTCTCCTTCTCCTCTCCTCATCGTCCTCTGGTGTCTCTCCGTCCGTCTTGTCCGTGTTCGTCTCTGTGGACAGACAGGAATCTGCTCCACTCTCATGTTTATCTAGATACAGTAACCCTAAAGATCATTTCAACATAAACACAAATTCTGTGGATTATTTTGAAATTACGCTTCCTTTCTTTATAAAATTAGCTGACAAAATATTTTACAGAAGATGAAATTTCATAACACACTTTGCGCGCTGCTCAACCAGTTCTTATATTACAATATAAAAAATAATGAATTGCTTTTGCAACACAGCTGAGGCGCACTCAGTCACACTGGAGCGAGCTTTCCATACAGTGTGAGATCACTGCGCTTCTCCAGATGTTCAGGAAATCTTCTTGTAAACTTCAGATATATAAACACACACCAATCAGCCAGAACATTAAAACTACAAAACATCCACACTGATTATAAGTTTATGCCCCAGTAAACCGCTGCCAGGTTGAGGGGTACCCGAGGCTCACCCATGCCCACAATGAGATCAAAGACCCAGCGGTCCGGTCCGATCCCTCGAGATGCCGACGCAGCACAGAGGACAGACCGAGGTCGACGCTGGTGATGAAGGATAGGCACCAGAACACCCAGAACACCCAGAACACCCAGAACACCCAGCGCACCACAGCATACAGAGCCCGAGGACCGGATTTGTAATATGACAATCATGATATGATTTAATATATCACATAATAATGTTTTCTCATTAACTAAATCAGTTCGTGGTTCTGAAGAGACTGGCAGCTGTGGAGGATCAGAGATCATCAGGTGAGACATCGCGGGTGATCAGTGTCACTGCTGGAGCGCTACAGAGCAGGAGTGCGGTGCCAGTGCGGTGCCAGTGCGGTGCCAGTGTGGGCCTGATGAAGACTAATATACTTACTGTAAAAACAAGAAAGAGAAACTTTCTGCCTCAACCCGCGCGTCCCTTCAGCTGCCAGTTCTCAAGTGAAACCAGACACTTGTCATGTCATGACCTCATCATCTAGCGCTTACACGGTTTACTCTATCTGCTGATTTCTTTAAAACAAAAATGGATATTTTTTGGTGCAGGCTTTAAGAACGGGAATCATAAATCATAAAATCTGTCCAGCAGAACAGCGCGCGCACTGCGGAGATCTGATGCATGACACACTGTACTTTACCCTCATGTCATTTTGTTTTTTTTGTTTGTTTTCTTTGTTTCTTTTACGAGGTACGCTGAATAAACTGGAGATGTTCCTGATACCTGGCAACCCTGGTTCATGATATTAATGCGACAGGGTTTGTCTCGTACACGAGAATCACATCTGCTTCTTCAGAAACAGCTGGACAAACTGAGAGACTGCAGTCTGGACAACTGGATGTTATAATATTAAACATTAATGATCTGAAGGGAAAACTAACAACAAGCAAAGCGAAGGATGAGATTAAAATGAGATTCTTTTAAAAAGAAAAAAGGCGCTTACATAGCAGCAAGATGTTTTGCATGTTAATAATCACATCTCCTTGCAGCAAAATATATTATATTATATTATATTATATTATATTATATTATATTATATTATTAACCTTTTTGGCATTATTAATAATTATTTTCATTGTGTTCATCTTAAATATTATATGTAAGTTTAAATTCTGGACTTAATATAAATATATTAGTTTACGGATCTGTTTTTGTTCGGTGCAGTATGAACCCATAAGCTCTGGTTCTTCGTTACTCCGTTGTTCACTTGTCTTTTGTCTGCCGCTCCACCTGATCTCGGCCGGCGCTGCACATCTTGCAGACGTCTTGTACGATTCCACGCCTGCACTATCCTCACTCCTGGACATTTTTACTTTTCCTCCCTAAATGCCCTAAACGCTTTGTCACCTTGTGGAATAAATCCAGCAGGGAGAATCCTTTATGAACACAAATATCCTGCGTGGATGTTATTTTCTAGTCCCTGGCGTGGACTGGCCTCTCTTTCCTCTGTGGCTGTGCACTTCCAGTTCTCCCCGTGGGGCGGTGATGGTTTTTGACAGCGTGTGCTGTTGGCCAGGGTGACGCGCGATCGCACCAGTTCGAAGTGCCCAAGAGACAGAGAGACAAGGAGAGAGAGAGAGAGAGAGAGAGAGAGAGAGAGAGAGACGGGTTTCAGCCCCGCTCGCCCCTCGTATTGTGACAGCGTGCAGCCTGCTTGCTCTGGTGCTGCAGCTGATGCTCTGTCCAGCTCCATCCATATCCGCTTGACACTGAGAGCTCTTGCCAAATGCCAGGAACCATAGTCACATCTGCTCGTCTCGGGCGGCCCGGTGGCACCGTACCACCAGCGGCTCCAGGGCGAGCGCCAGCCTTCGCCACTGATCCACTGAGTGACAGCGAGACAGCGAGCGAGACAGGCAGAGGACTGAGTACCTGGTGTCTTCTCCTCACTCTTTATCCCAGCTGACATGCCCAGCTCCAGCGTCTGTCATCTCAGCATCAAACACCAAGCTCTCAGGCCATCCAATCATGGCTGCTGTTTTTTAAAATTTTTTTATTCCTTTTCTAAATACCAGACATCTCACGAGAGACATCGCTGCTAGTGAGAGGTTAACAAACTGGAACAAATGTAGAGAGTAAAGACATAATGAAGTGCTTATAAAAGCTCCTGCAGTGACATCACTCCTCTACTCCATCCTCTCTGTCTTCCCTCTAATCGCAATGTATATTGTTGAAACGTCTCGCTATTTTAAACAGAATTTATTTAGCAGGATTCACCCCTTTTATAGAAATAGGACTACACTGGGGCACTTAACCTTACCTCCAGGGTTAGTTTCCACTTCCCGGTTTAAAATGAACAGCGCGAGCTGAATGCAGACGAATTGAACCCGTGCCCTTCTCACTCCCCAATGTGAAGTGCTGCATATTCTCCTTAATGGAAGCAGAATTACATGCTTTCGCCAGGGGAGCACAGGGTAGGAAAAGAGAGAGAGAGAGAGATGAAGAGGAGGACGAAGAAAGGAGGGGGGGGGGTAATGGTGTTTAGGTTTTCATACACTGAGGTTCGACGCTCCATTAGGTCATTAGAGTCAGAGAATGATTAAAACCTTCACTGGCACATCCGGCCGGTTTTTCCATTATTATTTTTTTAACAGCTCTTGACCAATTTAGTATCATCATTTTTTAAATGATATTTTTATCCCCAAAATTCTGCACTGACTGTTTACTGTATCCATACACTGTGAGAAATTTCTGATTGATGCCTCATTTCTGATTTAATTTAATAAGATTTTTTTAATGAGAATGCATTAACTGACGAATGAATTAACATGGGATTAACACAAGGTTTTAATAATAATAATAATAATAATAATAATAATAATAATAACTATTTTTTGAACATAGGACCAGTGCCTTTAAACATATTTATGAAGAGCTTAAACAAACAAACAAACAAACAAACCTCAGTAATGTTATTTATAGTAGGAAGGTGTGTCACGTCATGTTTTAGATTTTTATTAAACATTTGTTTAAATATGTTTTTATTCATGCACTTGGGTATAAATCCATAATAATGTAAAATAGCTTATTGTGTCCTAATTAAATTATTATTATTATTATTATTATTATTATTATCATTATTATTACAGTAGGTAGTCCACAAATTATACAAAACAAGATAAAAAAGAGGTCATGGGAGAATATTACAGGGTAGAAAATTAAAGATGAAAATTAAAAATCACTATAATAATAATAAATGCTAGGAAGATCATTCCAACAAGAGAATACCTAACACCTGTGATAAACCATACAGTATTGCAGTCAGATGGATAATGAGACAAGATGTTGCATATTAAGAAAGAATGCACTGGTTCTGTGTACATGATGCTCATATGATTTAAAAACAAACGGAATGTACATTAAGGTGCACCTGTGAGAAATTAATATGCTTTAATATTAACACAAATAATGAAAGTACATGATACTTAAGTACATATTAGTGCAGTCAGGTTGATAGGATGAGAAACTGCACGTTAATTAAGATGCACTGAAGAGAATGTAGATGATCAGACGTAGGTCGAGTCGTCACTGCAGGCGGCAGGAAGTCGTCCTCCTGTCGTGTTTACTGTCACAGCGGAGCTTCAACTGAATCCTAAAGTCACTCCTTAAATAGAGTCAGAGTTTAAGTCGTTTTCATTCATGAGGAATCTTCCTTCTTTCCTGTGTAAGACACGAAGCATCACATTTCTGTTCAATGTCAAGGTTTGTGCTCTGAGCAGCCGTCAAGTGGCGTAATTATGTTTTGATACGAATGTGAGCGTGACGGTGCAGAGCAACACTTTCTCAGCATCAGCCGTCGGTTTTACATTGTCTGGCTGTTTATGTGTTTACCAGCTTTTATGATCTTTAACACATCAAGTGTGAAGCTGGACGGCCCAGGAAACTAAACACCACCTTTGTAGTTATGTTTGTGTGTGTGTGTGTGTGTGTGTGTGTGTGTGTGTGTGTGTGTGTGTGTGTGTGTGTGTGAGCGAGAGAGAGAGATAGAGATAGAGAGAGGGTTAGTGGTGGAAGAGCACAACAAGTAAATTTATTTCCCCTTTTCTCCCATCTAGAATCTCCTGAGCGGAGCCATCTTCCTCCAACGCAGATCTCCTGACAGCCTGATAGTTTTGGAGTTTCTATTAGGCATATTGCATGGTTGAGGGCGTCCAAAGATTGGTTACATTCTGTTCTGGCGGCATTAGCGCTCCTTATAGGGCCCATCAGTGCCTGTCGGCCGGCTGCCGTGATCTATGATTCCCCCATCACGCTCTTATAAATCATACACTAAAAGCATTTTCCCTTCCGCATTCTCTTCCGTCAAATTTATGCTGCTGTAAAAAAAAAAGAAAAAAAAAAAGAAAGAAAAAAAAAGATGGGGGTCTGGGGGGGGGGTGGGGGGGTTACTCACTGACGAGGCCTCCACCTCCTTCCCTCCGTATCCATCCTTGTACATTGCAATAAAATAGCGTGCATTCAGATTATAACGCTCTGCTCGCCTCAGCTTGGTAATTATAGAGGTTTTTAGGGGTTTTCGAGTGTGCTACTTTGTTTGCAAAGCTCAGAGCAAGTGCGCTGTGACCCTGAGGCGTTGGACAGCATCCTAATTACAGCACGGGCTTGACCACAAACAATTCAGCAAGCGCTATTTCTGCGTCTCCATCGCTAAATGCAAATCAGAGAGGCGCTCAAGTGGAACGCCTTTCAGATCCTCCCTCATCCCGGCCTGCCCGAGCGCAAGCACACCAACTCCAGTCGTGCTTCACTTGCTTTGTTATTACGGCCAATCTCAGAATTAACAGTCTCTCTCTCTCTCTCTCTCTCTCTCTCTCTCTCTCTCTCGGCTCAGTGACGCAGGTTTAACAGTGGAAGCTGTGGATTTGTAGCTCTACAGTAAATTACAACAATACTCTAAGGCCTTGCACTTACAAAAAGAAAAAAATAATAATGGTGTCATTTTTTTTGGCTGGTTGGATAAAAAAAGAGTTTCAGTTTCAGAATTGTTAATCCAGTCTTTGTAAGGAACAAATGTCATGCAAATCTGAGAGTCACAGAGTGATTAGGCTTCCATGAAGGAAATAATTACAGCGACTGAGCACACGAAAAAAAAAAGAAAAAAAAAACCCTCTTCCACTTGTGAAAAGATGTATTTGTGTTGTAACGTGAACGTTTTACAAGAAGACTGAACAAATCCACAAATCCACAAATCCTAATTTAATTTATACAGAAGAGTCTGAGCAAAACATTGTTTAAATATTATAACACTTAATTAATAGTATGTTCGTAAAGATAGTAAGAGTGAATACTGCACTTTAACAGTCTATTCTCGGCCTCGTTCAGCATGTGGACCGAGAGTTACCCGATAAAGCTCGACTGAAATGGTGATCGAATACATTTCCAGGTTTTCTTGCACTTGCAGTAAACAGAAGTTTAAAATAAGACAATGTTAATGCACCGCCCGCTGCGCCACCTCTGTACCGACAGATTTTCACCCTGCTGAGGGGGCAGAGCAAGTTTCTGCACAAATCTCACACACACACACACACACA
>QMIH01000708.1:154820-179795 GCA_003987875.1 Clarias batrachus | reverse complement strand
AGATAGACAGATAGACAGATAGACAGACAGTTAAATAGATAGATAGATAGATAGATAGATAGATAGACAGACAGATAGATAGATAGATAGATAGATAGATAGATAGATAGATAGATAGATAGATAGATAGATAGATAGATAGATAGACAGACAGATAGATAGATAGATAGATTTAGACACTAAAGTACTCATTACAAGCTTGGGGAAGAAAACAGTGGCGTCGTCACTCTCCCATGCCTGCGTGGGGTCAGAATCAATTAGATGCTCTTGCCAGCGATGCCTTTAGACAGGTTCAAGTATCCTGGCTTCCCCTTTGCTTGCCTCATCATCACATGGCCAGAGCCGGGCGTCTGCCACTTGCTCTTTTCTTCCTCTCTCTCGTCACATGTTCCCTCGCTGCTTGTCAAAACGGTGACATGAGTTCTTCTCTCAGCGAAAGCGTCCTCTTTTGCCTGTAAAGTGTGTAATTATGCCTAACGCTGTAACACACATTATACCTTGAGGTATTCGTTATTCTAATATAAACACTTGGTACACTTATGCTGGAATGGCCATGTGCTGTATTTGGGTTTTATTCAGATAATTAAGCATTAGTTTACTTTTTTGCCTTTCAAATTTCAAATTGAATAATTTGCCAGCATCCACGATACTCTCCATGGAAGTGTCGTGTTTTCTGTTAAGATCACTACCACTTGTGAAATTTAGACTATCATGTCAGTCATGACTTTAATACAGTATATTGATGTAATTAAACAGTAAAACTGAACAAAAACATTTGAAAATAAATCATTTGATCCGTATTAATAAGAACCTAGAATAAGAATGTAAACGTTTATACTGTACATGTAGTAACTAATGTGCTCTTAGTGAGCAGGATTTGTAAATCTGACTGTTTTTTGGTAATTAGGTGACAGACCTCTGGTGCACATTGAGGTTTGCTGCAGGATTTTTATTTCCTTGGTATCTTTTTAAAAAATCTTTGTTCACTTTTGTTGCAGCATATTAATAAAGGTACATCCTGCGAGTGCCACCAGCCCTTTAAGCACTTAGCCCCGGGTGGCAAAGCCGTGACTAGCAGCTCATTATGAGCTCAGCTCTTGCAGCTGCCTGTCCTCCTTCTCGTTCCATCAGTCCCCTCTTTCATCCCCAAACAGAGATGCAGGGTGACAGCGGGGCAGAAAACGCCGCCCTGTGTGCTTCCACAGGCCCGAGGAGCCCTTTCCAGCACCCACCTATCACTGTAATCCTTTGTGAAGGGCCACTTTGCCAAGAGTATTAATTAGAGTTTGGGCTGTTGGGGAGCTGGTTTGTGTCAGCCTCAGCTCTCTGCCAGGTCACAGCTCCACTCCAACACAACTGTGAGGGCAGAACCGCAGAGCGTATGTGCTTGTGTATGGATGGGGTTGCTGGATGGATGAATTTTGAATTGGTCTGGAAATATCCAGTGCACAACAGCACAAAAAGGCAAAGACATATCATTCACATGAATTACACCTTCGAACAGGTTGACAGCAAGATGAGATAACTAATTACTCATTTTGGCAAGTTATTATTCTCTGACACGCAGCGTTGTCTATAACAAGACATATCATTTGATAACCTCTAAATATCCTTATTTTAGAAGCTTTGAACTTCCACACAAAAGTCAGCAGCTCATGACGGTCCAATCACTTCCAGTGGACCACAGTGGCTGCTGGGAGTGCTTTAAATGTCTTCAAAGGATTTGGGGAGAATAGTCAAGCCAGGACAAGGACACTTACATTCCGTTACTGAGTCACTCTATTAGCGGTAAATAACAGGTACGTGCCGGTTAATGCAGGGGGGGGGGGACACTGGTGGCTCAGTGGTAAGTTTCTCGTTTGACATGCGGAAGGCCTGAGTTTGATTCCCACCCGATGGCCAAACCCCAGCCACTGTCCCAAGCCTGCTGGATATAATGGAAGAGCTGCATCAGCATAAAGTCTGTGAATAAAGTTGTTGTGCAGATCGGATGCTCGATGGAACCAACAACAACAACATGAACAATTTGTGTACATGAGATAAAGTGAGAGAAATTGTTGGTTATACTGTACAGTGCATATCCGTATTTGTACCATGATAGCAAGCTGTCGTCGTGTCTTTCTAGCGGAACCAGCATGAATGTTTTCAGCAGTTTGAGCTACAGTACAGTCGCTCTTCACTCCTCACATGCATCAGTGACACTGTAACTGTCCGACAAGAGCCACATTGTAAATGACGACTGACAACTGGGTCAGAGCAAATCCAAAACTGCAGCTCTGTGATGTTCTCGGTCTGCGGTGTGATTTCTGACGTTAATTATTTAGCTTCTGGAGAAGGTTCATCGTGCACAGAAGCGCATATCGGAGCCGTGCTTTATTATTATTTTTTTCCACTGGATGGCAAGTGAAGAAAGTCCAAGCAAGTCCTAATCTCTACACAGTAAAATACACAGGGTGTTCAAGTCAAACTGGGACTTGTGAATTTCTGGTGAGTGAAGGCGAAACTCTTGCGCAATACTTAGCCTATTTCTCCTGCCTGTATTTCTTTAGGATGCATTATATCTGTTCATCTGTGATGTGACAAACGCCGCCGCCGTTACTGGTGTACTCTAGTTCCACTTGTCTTGTGTCTGAAGACCTTAAATGAAGAAATGGAACGCAGCCTGTAATTGCTCTAAGTGAGAAGTGTTTCTGTAATGATCTTCTGTTACTAACGAGTCCTTTCGAAGGTCTAAAATATGGAGTAAAAATCAGCAGTGCAGCAGCGGTGACTTATTCTCCACCTGGGATTCTGTTATTTGTTCCTCAGCCAATAAGTAAAATCAATAGTCGCTCCTCCCAGCGAGCTCCTTCTCTCTGACATATGAAGATACATGCTCACACTTAGGGTCAAAAAATAAGGGAATAAAATTTAATTATTACTTTTTTTCTTGCCTCATTGTTATTTAATGGACATTTTCATCAAGCGGCTGTCGTTTTAAGTCAGGCAAATTGTTTTTACCGAGCTGCTAATCTCTGCTGGATTCACAAGACGCTTGTTGCAAAGCGATTGCTTCCTTGTTTGGAGTCGGCGATTCATTAACACAGCGTGTAAACGCATTTACTCTTTAACACTTAGCAGTTGTCCAATTCCACTTTACTTGGGATTTTCCTTTACAGTGTAATAGAGAGTAAAACCCGAGCAGCTCAGCAGAGTCTCGTTTAATCTCATCTGCGTCTCCATGGTAACTCGGCCAGAAAACATCTCACACTCTAATATTTAGTTTGACCGCCTTTAGCTTTGATTACACACACACACGCTGTAGGTGGTGTCCAGTGCATGCGTGTAAATGATTCCTCACGCTCATCTTCAGAGCCGCTCTCTCACACTCCACAGATGTGATGTTCTGGTGATTCAGTACATTCAGGTGGTCATGTGACTTCATTTGATCTCCACATGACGTTGCTGAGTCTCGACCTGAGCGACTGAAGCGACCCCAGATCATAACACTGTCTCCAGAGGCTTGTACAGTGGACGCTATGCATGATGGGAGCATCGCTTCATTACWGCRCTTCCCTTCTCMCCCTGACACGCCCATCACTCTGGAATACACTCAGTCTGGACTCATCAGGTCACATGACCTTTATACGTCACTCCAAAGTCCAGTCTTTATGCTCCCTTTTTCTGATGAGTCTCACTAACGAGTGCTTTTATTACAGACACACACCCGATCCTGTGAGTTCTCATCTTATTGTATTAAACACTCGTTTCCACTGGACATTTGTTTTCCCCTGTAACTTTACTGAGAGTTTAAGTGAGCTCAGACCGCAGTTATCCATGACTGTTTCCTGATCTCGGTTCTTCCATAGTGTTGATGGTTCCCTGCGTGATCTCTCCAGGTGGAATAATAATAATTAACCCAATTCCATATTCAGCAATCTTCTTAGTTGTTTTCTTTGCTTGATGCAGCCGCTTCTGAAACAGTGACTTTCTCCGGGGGGGACTTTCTTTCTGTCTCTCTGTGTGTGTGTGTGTGTGTGTGTGTGTGTGTGTGTGTGTGTGTGTGTGTGTGTGTACTGGTTCTGTCAGGACTATGCAAGGTAGTACCAGTGAAAAGGCAAGCCCGCAGAGCAAGTAGGTGATGTCACAGGGAGGCACGGTGACGCGTGTAACACACACACACACACACACACACACACACACACACAGACCAGCAGCACAGTTCGGTCTGTCAGTGTGTATCTGTCAGAGCTGAGGCTGGACACGGGCTCTCTCCATCCCCGTAGCTGAGGCCGACACAGCGCGACAGTCGTAGCCCCCGAACATAATGTTAAGATGTTCAGACAGACGAAACCCCTCGGGGACGCGACCGACGCGTGTCTCGTTTCTCCCCTCTGCCTTTCTCCCTCTCCGAGACAACAGAGGAAGGAATATCGCCTCAGATTCACTGCATGCGTTCCACTAGCCCTGATTAGTCGTTACCGCAGGATCTCGTTATTCGCCTGCGTCGCTACAGAAAGAGTTTGAGAAGTTTCGCCTCATTTCAGCGAAGGTTTATCGCTCATAAATTCACCGCATGCATAACAACATACAGTACAGAGATCTTTCTGACATGCATTAGCGCATGTCATAGTTTTGGCGTCATTTAGCATCATCTTGGGGGGCGATACATGTCCTCAGTCGTCTGAATAAAACACAAGATGCTAAGCTGCTAACTCATCTTAGCTGACTGTGTTCGCTCCATTATTTCACATGAACTCGTTATTTCAGCTCAAACCGCACGCGTTCATCATCACGTGACGCAGTCGTGCCCCCACGTCTAGCTGTGGTGGTAAAGAACGTTCATAACACATCCTCTGAGCGATGGTGGGTGTGACACACGACGTCCTGACTGAGCGCAGTGATCAGAGTTGTTGCTGAAGAAGCGACCCTCGGAGTAAAGAGCGCGGCCTTCAGTTCGAGCCGCGACATCGAGCTTGGATATTCATTAAACAAGAAAAAAAAATGTTTTCTGAAAACTTCAGATTGTTTATTGATTTTTATTTCTCTCTTGAGGTGACACTTGAGAAAGAGAGTCGGGGGGCTCGTGCGAGAGCGCTGGAGTCTGTGCCAGGCCGTGTGCTGCGCTGCGCTGCGCTGTGATGTGATAGCAAATAGATTGAGGAGAGAAAGCAGCGGTCTTGCTCCATTATGGTTCCTAGAGCAGTTCCTATTATAGAGCTGGAACACCATGACACAGGGTTTACTGTAGAGCTTTAAACCCAGTAATGATCTAAACCAGACTGGAGTGCTGCCGCTTTTTATGGCTATGTGTTGTTGTTGTTGTTGTTGTTGTTGTTGTTTTGTTCTCTGTTTATACTTCAACATTCTCACTAATTTCTCATGACAGCTAAAGAAGCAACGTTTAAATGTTTGTAGGATTATAGATTATTATCCTCTAACCTGCAGATGAACGGGTACAAATTTGGAACTGAGCCAAACAGAGTAAAGGTCACAGCAAGGTCAAGTGTCTTAACCGGTGATTCTCGTGTTTAGTGTAGTTTATACTCCAGAGACTCTACTGTTGTGCATGTTGCATTTTCTTCTCACTGTTCCTCTTTATTAGCACATGAAACTAAAAACGTCAGAGTCATTATCTTCAGACAGCAGAAGTTTGGCAAAAGGTCTTCTTATGAGGATCACACAGGATATACGTATAGAGAAGATTTCATGTTGTCATATATTTCTGGCATATACAGTACATTACTCATAACAAACACAAGACCTGTTGGTCCTCCTCAATGCTGTTTCCACAGAGTTCTTAAAAAAAGAAGTAAAATTAATAGAACAAAAAAGTTATCCTATCCCACTTTTATTATCATATTATGGGATAGTTATTTATCCCACTATTATTATCACTAGTGTCTGGATACCATCAAGGTAGAAAGTTTTCTCTAACGTCTTTAAGGACTGTATGGGGGGACGTGGCGGTGACTCCCAGCTGAGTTCCTGTAATGGGCCAGTGGTGTTAGTGGGCAACATGACGCTGTGCAAAAACATATAAACATTTTTTTTTTTCATGAAAGGAGTTCCTGAGAGGCCGACATGAAGCAGGCAGTCTGGTTATGGTGCCGGTGTACTGAAAAAACTTTCTCCTTGATGGTGTCCAAGCACTAGTGTAACACGGCCGTAAGTGCACACAGTGACACATTTATACTTTTACAAACGCTTTATTAAAATGATATCAGGTTTTGAGGTTTTGTGCAGATGTGCTCAGTATAGACAAAGTAATGTGTGTGTGTGTGTGTGTGTGTGTGTGTGAGAGAGAGAGGAACAGAAACTGGCACACACTACAGAAGCCACTTAACAGACACACTCGGCTTGTTTTCTTACGTATGTCACTATGATATAAATAGCATTGATTAAAGTGCCTACCAGCCTCGGCATCTGTGCTTTTTGGCAGCGGCGTCGTTCTGGCAGGAGCACAGAGTCTCGTTCAGGTTCTTGCTTTCTTCTTGACAGGCATGCGCAGGAGCACATGAGGCTGAGCAGCCACCTGAACGATGCACCAAGTCGCCAGTCGTGCATCGCTCCACACACAGCCTCGGATTGAGTTCGCTAAATACTATCTGGGCTTCAGGTCGCTGGTGTCACATGACCTGGCTGGCATATTGTTGTGTAAGCGACACTACATCAGCGTGACGCAGTCAGCACTCTGTTCCCTTCACGTATTTAGAAACACACCTAAGGTGAAAAAAAAAAAAAAAAAATCATGAGCTTTCTGGAGTCCAAGATTATTAATTTCATTTTCATTAGAGCTGAGTGTGTGAGTGTGTGAGTGTGTGTACTTGTGTATGTGTGAGTGTGTAAAATCTGTTATACTCAGCATGAACCAGCAGATTCCAAACAACTGTGGACGTGTCCCAGGTGCAATTTTGTTGGATGTTCTTGTTTATGAATTATTAAGGGTGTCCCGCGGACGAGGCTTTTCTGCTGATCGCTGGCACGCCGAGTCTGCAGAGGCGTGACAGAAGAGACCTCGCTGATCCCGTTTGACGTCCCTCTCGGCTGCGTTTACTGGCTTAAAGTGAAAAATCTGCCGTCCCAGTCAGGGACACTGCTTACATACTGTATAATACTCTCCTGGCAGGAGTTTGGATCGGAACTTCTTTCTTTCTTTTTCTTTCTTTCCTTTTTTTTTCTTTTTCTTTTGGAAGCAGATTTGCAGCTCCATGCATATTTAATGATTCTGCTTGATTAAAAAGAAACACATGTTCAAGAAGACAAGCTGTGTTTTAATAGGAAAACAAATCTCGCTCTTTTTTCTAAAGTTGTATGTAAATTAGAATGTGGTTTTGGGAAGAAACGTCCAATGGGACACTCGAGCATCGAGCAGTCACCGCCATCAGACGGAGGAATATTACACATATATTTATTCAGCATCTCAAAGCACATCTGTTGCTGTGAATCCTAATGTGAGTCACAGCTTGGTGTCCCAGTAATTACAAAAGCAAATACCTTTGCTTTCAATTAAAAGCCTTCATCTTTCAAGCACATCAAGAGATACGGTTTCAAAGGGAGATTGCTTTTTAAGATGAAGTTTATAAAAGGTAATAATTTATTTTAAAAAAATGAAATAAAAAAAAAGATTCCAGACGGATCTGGAAATCCTGAAGGATCTGGGATCTGCTATTCTCAAGAGAGCAGCAGCACAATGAATATTCACTTACAGTCGCGTCCAGGTGTTTGAACAGTGACACAATTAGTATATTTTTGACTTTGCACACCATGACAAATTGAAATGAAGCAATCAAGATGTGATTAATGTTTGTAGACTTTCAGCTTTAATTATAGAGGTTTCTCAAAAATCCTGAATGAACCATTTAACACTCAGTTGTATCTTCTCCCTGCATCTCCCGGCATCTTCAAAAGCTCAAAAGTGTTTGGAAAATAAACCGATAAGCAGTTTCATGCCCAGGTGTGTCCTGTTTCTTCATAATTGACTTATTAGTCAGATGTCCAATAACTTCTGACCTTTTGAAACAGAACAGAATGTGTAAAACATGGCTGCAATTTCTAAACTACTACTGAGATGTGATTGTGTACGGAGGCAAAACCACCAGAACCGTGGCTGTCCAAATACTTATGGACCCGTCCGTACATTCCCTTTACTTTGTTTTTGCTTTGTTTATTTTATTTCCTCTCTTCTTCCTCTTTGTCTCCTTTATTTTCCCACATTGTTTTGAAATGAATTCAAATCTGAATCAGAATATTTTTATTGCTCAGGAATCTGTAGAACAAGATCACATCAAATTAATTAAATTATCTTCTTAAATATAGCGGCGGATCGTTGATGCTTTGCATGCTCTTCTAGTAAGAATTATGGAATTCTGAATTTACCTAAGTACAAGGCTATTTTAGTCCAAAACCTATTTGCCTCTGCCAGGAGGTTAATACTGTAGGTGCAGTGTCTCTTTGTAGAGGAGGTGGTTTCCTACTGTACTTGTATTGGCGTGTACTGTACATTCCTCTAAATGCATTATATACAGTACATACAATATAATATTTATACTCAATATGCTTAATATGTTTAATGTTACTGTTCATGCAACATTCCTCTTACTATCATTTGTCAAAATCGCCATTTGTTCTATTCCATGTTGCAGTTCTGGCTTCAAGGGGTAGAAGTCATCACCTTCTGTAAGACATGTTCAGAAAAGAGCAGCATTGAAGCAAACAAAAAGGAACAGGAGGCAGGTCTTGTACAAGAAACATGGAAGGGGGTGGGGGGTGGGGGGGCTGAAGATAATACCCCTGATGCTTATCAGCCCCGGAGATAGGAACCTTGTTTCATCCTCCAAGCTCCTGCGTGCTCCTTGGCAGCCACGGCCTTCGCTGCATAATCATATTAATTTATGCCTCGCATCAATTATGCATTCAGATTCTCCTGATAGCTTGTCACTTTTTATCCATTAGTCTTTGTGTGCTAGGTAGTGGGCTGGGTAAATAAATAGGAAACACTGCACGCCCTGTGTTGCTTTCAGGGGGTTGGCAAGATGCCCCGGTGCATTTGTTGAGATTTAAGGGTTATTACATAAAGTCGGGTTGGGGATCCTTAATTTTCTTTATCTTGTTTGACACCTCAGTAGGTTTGTTAAAAGTGGCACAGGGGTTTCGGGGGGGTTATGTGGGGGGGGGGTGTACTGCAGGGCCAGGGTTGTCACATAAAAAATGTATTTAACAAAAAAGGAGGAATTCACCTGATGCACTGCTGGTAATGTTTTCACTGAGGAATGCAAATGGACTCAGACAAGGCACGCTGCCACTCCACTGACAAGGCAATTACCTGCCAAGAGGTAGCTTACATGGTACAGAGGCAGCGAGACAGGGTACACAGGGGTTGTGCCTAAAGTGTAGGAGCATTTTTAGGCTTGAATTCTTAAAATATTCCAGAGAAGAAGAAAAAAAAAACTCTCTTGGTTCAGGATTGTTTTAATAAATTTGAATATTGAAAAAGGATAGACGATGGAAGGACGTCTGAGATGCCTGATATACTGTACTGGGTATCTCAAGGACCAAGGGAGCTAGTGTTTGAATATGATTTATAATTTGAAATTATATGATTTAGAATTTACTATATTATAAAGGATTTAACGTAACTTTGTTGTAGTAGTTAGACGTTGTAAAGTTAAGGTATATAGAGATCTGCAAGGACCTTTTAATAAGACTGGATAATATGAGTGACAGAGTTTTCTCGTTAGTAATGGATCATTTCAGAACTAAGGGTATTTTATATATAATAATAAAAATGATCCTTCTTTTTCTGCGTGATGCTTTAGAAACACAGAGATGCATATGTTTTGGCATAGCAGTGGGAGCCACTCTATCACTTTAAACGTCCAACTCGTACAAAGCTCATTTGTTTAAGTATATGCCATCTGGACAGAGAGTTAATGAGGAGTGTCTCTCCCAGGCTAAAAGAGAAGGCCGGCTGGTGACACGGCTCTGGCTGGACCACGCTGAGAGCAGGCTGTGTGAGGAGGCAGCTGAGGGAGAGGGAACGAGGGGAACACTCGGTCTTTTTCTTTCTTTTTTTTTTTACTTTTGCTTATTTTCTTTACAGCTTCAGCAATAACTAGTCAGGAAGTTTAACCTTTAGTTAATAGCATTATCAAACGCTCCAGTGGTGACACACTGCACATGGAAGGTTTGACTGCAAAATGAGATAAACACCATTTTCAGACTTTCACTCAATATGGCAAATTATTTTCCTCAAGCACAAAAAAACAACAGCATTCAATACATTTTTCTTTGAGCACACTTTGAGCTTACATGTTTTTGGCAAATTGATATTATTGATATTAAATTGCATAGTTGCATTGACACAAACATTTACCTTTTTGGGGGGGAAAAAGTAAGATGTGGATTTATAACATTTGGCAAAATAATGGCAAAAAAAGATTTTTTTTCACGTTTCTCTGTAAAATGACTGCCTTCAATTTTGAGCGAGAGAGTGAGCGAGAGAGAGAGAGAGAGAGAGAGAGAGACAGATTTACCAAAAAATGTGCCACTTTACAACAAGCTCCACTCCGCTCTATTTTCTTTTGCTCTGTACTTGTTTTAAAGCAATAAAACAACAAAATAAATCTTTAAATAATCAATCATAATGTTAATTTTATTTATGCTTTAATACTATTTATAGACTATTGATGTTTTTTTTTTTTTGTAAAGGTAGGCTGCTACTTTTCTCATAAAGTGGTAATAAGCCATGGAGAACGCTATTAATAGTCTGACTATAGCCTATTTATTGCTGAGGTCTCAGCCTGATTGTCCTAGCCCTAAATAATTTAAAGGTCGGTTGATAGCAGGTTCTTGCAGATGCAGGATGAGGGTAAAGTAAATGGCATTCCTCTTACGCAAGAGGAGGAAGCCGCTCTCAGGTTACACATCAATTAATGCCTAAATGCGGGGCAATCTGATCCGTTTTCAGGCTCGGAGCTTCAGCAGTTTCTTCTGTTACACAGTGACGAGATACTGTAGGTACTCAAGAACTTTCAGCATTTTCTGCTCATGCCTGAATGACTGCAGAGTCTCATATCTTCTCCAAGTAGAGATGGAGTGCAGGATCTGAGAAATCAAAGTTGAAATTAAAAATTAGAATTAAAATGTTGGATTTTAAATCATCTGGAATGTTTGATTAAAAAAAATAAGTATATACTGTAGGTGTAAGCGATGACGTGGAATGTCATGACGAGCGAGACTAAAATGTCTGCTTCTGAACCGGGCTGAGATTAAGGACTAAGTTGGGATAATATGAGCTGAGAGAGATGATATCAAGCACAGCTCAAAGCTAAAGGTTAAAGGTCAGGCCTAAGGACACTGCCATGGCACTTTTTTTTTTTTTGCTGGGATTTAAACATACAACCTTCTGATCAGTAACACAAAGCATTTAACACTGAACCACCACAACACACACCGCTCACAGCTAGCGTTCACTAATTCCAAATCCTCTCCCAGTCAATTTATTGACATTAAGAGATCACATGGAGCTGGATAGTTGTGCGAGTCGTTGTGGTTAAGATGCTAAAAGTTACAGAAGGTCAGAAGGTCGTGTTTTCAAACCCGAGTTTGTTTCCTGCATCAGTTTGTAAAAGCAAGAAGAAATAAATGTTTTTGATTATTTCTCGTTTCATTAGACGTGACTGTAAATATATATGTAACATTATTTATTTATTTATTTATTTATATATATTTTTTTTTTACATGAGGTAGGTATAAATGCAAAAGGTGTATAGATGGTCAGAGACATGGACAGTAGATTGGACAGACTGTAGATACAGGAATGAAACATGTCGATTGTTCTGTTTAGAGAGGGCTGATATTTTCTGCTCAGCAGCAGGAAGGTGTGAATAAATCTTCCTGATGGATTGATGTCCTTCCTCGGTGTGTTGAACTCACATGCAGTGTGTCTTTATGTTGTTTTATCCGCACTTGAACAGAGACTTCGCAAGGTGAGGGACAGAAACGCTTCTCTCACGACTCGAGAAATCGATAAAAGTTTGTCCCAAACCGCAGCTCTGCTCTTCTTCCTCTCAGTCACTCGTGTCCTCTTTAGTTTATGAGCCATGAGATTAGGTAGGAATGTGAAACAAAGCAATGGAACTGCGACCATTTATCAAAAGCTAACTTGAGGACGGTTTCGGATAGTTTAGTGTTGAAATGAAATTATTACTTCTTCTTGTTTTTAGTGAGCAACTGAACAAAAGTTCTATAGATTAGTGTCAGGATGTGGGAATGAAATGAAGGAAACACTCGACCCGTGTGTGTGTGTGTGTGTGTGTGTGTGTGAGAGAGAGAGAGAGAGAGAGAGAGAGATTGCATGTGACTGCTTTTAATCCTTGATTCGGTTTGCGCGTTTTGGATGTTAGATGATTTATTATTATTATTATTATTATTATTATTATTATTTCAATAAAGCTAAAGAAGAAGTCTGTTTAAAGCCCTGAGAACACACACTGCACCAGACAGCATTCTAAATAACACTGCGCGTGAGTGATGAAAGCTTTACTTTAAATTTCTTTGAAGAAAAAAAAAAAAAGAAATTTATTGAAAGTCGATGCAAATTCAAGGACCTAAAAGGAGACAAAGTGATGATACTGATGTGTTTATTGCTCACTAAACACTGTTTTATAAGCTGTTTTCTTCCCTTTATTGATCATCGCCACTCATTTTAAATAAAAGCTCTTGTCCGTAATTATTGTGCGCAGTTTCCGTTAAAACGTCGATTCCGCATATTTTAGATTTTGTTTCTTTGTCTTTTTGTATTTAAAAGATTGTGTAACTGCATAAATAAAATTATATAGCATAAGAAATTAAATATGTCTGAGCTAAAGAGAAAAAAACACAATACATTGAGTGTGAATGAAAACAATATTTATTTGCATTTGAAACTGCGTTTTGTCTGAGATGCGCATTTGTGTTTCTTCTCTTTTGTGACTTTTGTGCACGATCACGCCTTCATCCTGCTTTATTATTATTATTATTATTATTATTATTATTATTATTATTATTATTGTTGTTATTATTATCCCTTCCCTCTGGATATAAAGTTCCCTATCTACTGTATATGCGAAGTTGCTCGATATGAAACGACACCGAAAACAAAACTCTAAGCCAGAGACGCAGGAGAGCTGATGGACAGAGCAGAAGTTCTCCCGATAAAGAGCAAGAAATGAAGACATCAGGAGGAAGTGACCTCCACCGGCCGTGTGAGTAAACCCCGACTGCTCCTGCACCGAGACTGAGCTTCTATTAATCATTACGACGCTGTTTATATCAATAAATAAAGTATATACAGATCAAAAAGCATGCGCGACAGCGCGCGCTCAGGTTAACTGGTGCCGGCTGGAGAACATGATCTCACCCCGCGTTTCCTACTTCAGTCTCGCAGCATTTAATCACGTTGTAAGCATTTAGAAATGTCTGGGAAACATTCTTTTAAAACATTAAGCCCGGAAGCCTCGTGAATCGCACATAAAACTGAGGAATAGCGCGTGCGCGCGAGCGCCTGCGGGTGAGACCGCCGCACATGGCGCGTGACGAGCCGCGCGCTGGAGTTGGAAACTTTTAAACGCCGCCAGTCCGCACTTGTGTTCCGCCGCCCAGGGCACTGCGCTCAGGTGTGTGTGTGTGTGTGTGTGTGTGTTCACCAACAGATCATGATCAGCATCTCAGTCCTACAAAATGCAGCTTTTGTCTCAGTTGAATCAGGACTGGGTTTGCTGTAGTGTCGTGATTACCCTTAACTTGTTTTATCATAAAGAATAATAATAATAATAATAATAATAATAATAATATTAAAAATGGATTTTGTGCTTTACACGTTGTAGCTCCTTTTTTTTATTATTCCTGATGACGTAATTAGACTGAAAGTATGAAAGGGGTCAGACAGACACGATTAAATGATCATTTCAGTAAAATCCTCTGAACCCTGCTGAGGCTGCGCGCTGTGCGCATGTGCGCTGTTCTGCATTAGAGGGCAGCAAAGAGACTTGATTCGGCTCTGTAGCAGCAGTGTGTCTCAGTGTGTCTCTGTCTGCCTCCATCCTGTGTAGTTTTCTTACTGAAACCGTAAAATCCAGAGGACATTTATTTTACTTATACCTTTATACTGCACTGAGAATGTAAAAAAAAAAAAGCCAAAAGTAAAAACCTGCATCCAGTACATTAAATTAAATTTTAATAAAATAAATTAGAGCACAGCACAGTACAGTACATCTCCCATTATGATCTGCCGATCAAACAATAAAAAAAAATCTCGATAAACAAAGCATTCAGCAGTATAAAATCCAATGTAGTCATGATTAATGTAATTGAAGAGAACGTGCACATTTTAGTAGATAATAAAACTAGAATGATTGAATAGAAGTTTAAAGGAGCTCTCCGAGGTGCTGAAACACTACATACACACAAATATCACACAGGAACATCTCATAAGAAGCCTGTACTATTTGACTGGTCTTTCAAACGTACCAGAAAAGTATCAATGAAATATTGAAATATTCTGTAAAACATCTCAGTGTGTAATGCACTTCCTAATCACGCAGTAGGTGAGCAAATTGTCATCTGGTGTTTACGCAGAAATTTTCTTTAAAAATGTTTTTGCTACGTCTATTTCAACATGTTCAACTGTTGCAATGTAACAGTACTTGTATTTTTATTTATTTATTTTTTTTAAGCCAAACACTGTTTGTCAGTGCGAGTGTGGGGAGAGCGGCCATTATTATTTTAATGAATTAAAAAAAAAAAAAAAAAGGTTGTTCAATATCATTGCATGTCTCAGCTGTAATGACCGGCTTCTTGATTGATTTACCAAATTTATTACCCAGAACCAATTAGACTTAAGTTTAATAAATAAGTCATAAATTCAATCAGCAGGATCTTATTGGATTAAGATTCATCATTTCGGTCATGAAAATATATTTCTTCCAACTACCTTATTAGCACACATGCCATAAATAACCAGGACTGAGGTGCTATCTCCAGTGAGATCCTTACTGCGTAAACAAAGAACACGCTGTCACCATGCAACTCAATAGTGACAAGGTGGAATGGGGTAGAAAATAGTCTGCCCAAGGGAGGGGGGATCCGGTAACCCTGGGGTGTAGGATGTGTTGGAGCGAGGCTTGAGTTTCCACCCAGAGGAGAGATGCTTAAGAAATGGACAAACCAGAAGGAGGGATCTAGGCGGCTCTCACCTTCAGCTCGGACGATCTAAAACAATAGACCTGTTCTATATCTGTTCTCTCTCACTGGCGTCAGTCGGATGTCGGCCACTTCTTGCCTCCTTGTGCTAATCTGAAAGAACAGGAACGACCTGTGTGACAGTGACATAACATTGTTAAACTGTGTCTCGAGTTTATTAATATTCCCTCTCATGAATTGGACTGTGCACTGGAGACCGAAGTGTCTCATTCCCGTCTGAAGGGCGCGGAGAACTTTTCACCTTTGTCAGCAGATTATCAAGATTCAGTTGCATGTCAGTCCTCAGTTTGTTCCCTGGATCCATTCATTATGTGTGTGTGTGTGTGTTTATATGTATGTGTGTGTGTGTGTGTGTGTGTGTGTGTGTGTGTGTGTGCGTGTGTGTGTATGCATGTATGCTTTTTTTAAATGTTAAGTCATCAAAAAAAACTTTTTAAAGCACTCTTTCTGTTTGGCGGAAGCCAAATATCCAACCTTCAGTGAAAGTTACTCTCAATAAAAGCTTTTGTTGAGAGTAACTTAAAAAAATAAATGAATAAAATGTTTCTTATTTTAGTGATGGGAGTTCATTTGTAGATTGTTAAAAAAAAGTCACAAGGTCCAGTGAGCTAAGCGGAGACACCGATGAGCAGCTGCTGTGTTCAGGGACAAGAAACAAGGTGAAAACTTGCACACGGATTAAAACTGTTTCAGCCACTCACATACTGTTACACGTCCCTCTGCAATAAAAAGACTTTGCGTCTTCCGTAGTTATATACGGTACTGTGCAAAAGTCTTCACCCCCACTTCATTTCTTCATATGTTGCTTCCAAACAGCCAGACTTTCTTGTAGTTTTAATGAAGTCTTGAGGAATAGTTCTCCAGGACTTTTTTGTCTCTCCTCATGTCCATTCCAGTCCCTGTACCTGAGCAGTTTCAGAGGAATGTGTTTGTGTTTGTTAAGCTACACAGTGACCTTTGAATCATTTAAGCATAAAAACATCTAACTGAAGTCCTGACTCAGTGAGAAACAGGTGCAGATGATGAGAGATGATCAGGAGGTGATTAGTTCACTGCTGAAGCTGAATGCTGAGGGGATTGGAACAGACGAGAGGGGAAATGAGGTCGCTGCTGAGGTTCTTACAGTAACAACCTGTTTTCTTAGACACTTTGCAGCCTGTCGCAGGAAAACATTTGTTCCTGTTTCCTTAATTTAATCAAACTATTAATATGAATAATCCAAAGGATTAGAGAGTTAGAGAATTCTGTGTAATTAGACTTATATTGTAATCATTAGCACTGCGTGTTCTTTCCTGTGATGTTCTAGCATCTTATCCAGGGTGTCTTCCCTCTTCATGACCAGTACTCCCAGTATAGTCCATGGATTCCTCCTGGTCCTGGCCAGTATTAAACACTTATCTTTAGGTGTGAGATGGGATGAGATTTTTCCTTCCACACTCTCTCAAAGCTTTTGCAGTAGCCAGTTCAGCTACTTGCATGTTTTTGGGAGACTCAATAAAACCAGAGGAACCAGATGAGAACCCAGTAGAGTCACTGGAAGAGCATGGTGAATTCCACACAGGCAGACACCCAGGCAGGGACCCTAGAGCAGCTGATTAAGAAAACATTGAGGCGGTGTGGTGGCACAGCAGGTAGTGTTGCTGCCTCACAGCTTCAGTATGTACAGTAAATAACAGAAGACAAAGTGTTTAATGGGAATATTATATATTATATCATATCATGTTTCATGGCACAATACACTTTGAATGTACATTGAAAATAATATAGATCTGAGATCACTCATCATACGACATAATAAGTGATATACAAACAGCTTATTGTACTTTTCCTTGTATTGTAACACAGTGCTGTTGAATCCTACATTCTGATTGGTTAGAAACATGTTTTGAGCATGTTTAGATTAAATCACATGCTCAAATACATAATAGTTACTAGAGTAATGCCTGATATAGTTATATTTTATATAAGGAGATTTATCTGGTCTCCGGTATCAGCCGGTTGTAACAGTGAGAGGTGAAAGCTGTGAGTTTTGTTTGTTTATTTGTTTGTTTTGTTTGTTTGTTTGTTTTGTTTGTTTGTTTTGGCAAAGAGGAATATGATGAGTGGTGTGATTGTCTTATTCATGTCTAAATAGAGCAAAAAGGGAGAATAGTGAGAGAATAACTGTTTACGGCCACGATAATGTGAGTGATAACACAAATATTCCACATTATATGTAACTATGGACTGAAAAAAGTATCTTTCTTTAATAAGCTATTAATATAATACCTGCTACTATGCCAAGGTATAACAAGAAGAAAATATCTAAGAGTGTGATGTTAAAGAAAACCATAAATAACTTGTTTCAGTACTGTACATTCCATATCAGCGTTCAGGCACAAGCACACGCTGTAGGACCAGCCATCTCCAGCACATCTCACCCAGCTGCCGTCTACACTATTTGCATCCAATCGATATGTGATAAATAATTTTTGCACAAAAAAAGGCTGTAAGTCATCGGGGTGTTTTTTAATGCAATTAGTTTTTACACTGTAAATTATTTACACTATAAGAATCTTCTCACAATGTTAACACGGGAATTGCAAGCTTGGTTCTGTTGTAGAGGTAAGAGGTTCATATGATTTATCAATTATTGACATTTTTAAATCCTGAAGGGGTGAGAGAGGGTGAGGTTGGCTAAAATGCATCAGTGGAGTGAAATGAAATGTTGATACGCTGTTGTGCAACATATGCTTGTGCCATAATGTTTAGAGTTAATATAAAGAAGGGGATTCAAACTAGCAGCATGGGAGCGTTAAGGTTTTTTTGTGGGACTGGGTGTTCTGGTGCCTTTCTATCCCGGCCAGCATTGACTTTATCTGGCGAGTTGTGAGCGTTGGCTTTTCTGCTAGATCAGACCGAACGAGCTGGCCTTTGGTCCCCGCAGGCACGAGTGAGTCCCTGGTGCTCATCATCCGTTCACCAGTTTACCAGCGTATAACTAATAATAATCTATTTTAATAATCAATCATCTATTTTATTCAATTCACCTACTAATGTTATGGCTGATTGGATGTAACAAAGAACCCAAACATGGATCGAAACCAGTACAAATACAAAAGCAAGCGCAACTAAACTAAGCAGTTGTGGCTCAGAAAAAGACGCTAAGAAAGATGTCAACTAATTAAGAGGTGAACAGGGGACAGGTGGATGATCAGGAAATGCACTAATGACAGGACAAGGGTGAAGACAAAATTCAGATCAAAACAAAATCACGTGTCAGTGTAAACCACGCAACAGAGATCAGAGCACAGGAGACTGTAGACGCAGGAAAAGCATTAGGAACGTACTGAGGAATCAGACTATGTGTGATCTCTAATTACAAGTCGCCTGTGTTTATTACACGACATTCGAGGTAAGCATATTGTAGCTATACTATAAAAAATAAAAGCTCCTTTAGAGAGCTGCATCCTTATTTGCCCGTTGCTCAGCAAGTAAACAGAAAAAGTCTGCAGATTCTCGACCCAAGCTCCGGTTGGTGGGAGCCCAGCTTCCTTACGCTGAGACAGAAACGGATATTTTCAGCGATTCATCATCCTGTTCCTCTAAGCAGCAGATTTACTAATCACTATCAGAATCGCTCATGAGACACTTTGCATGCTTTAAAATGTTAGAAAATGTTCTGATAAGACTGATGTAAGATGAAGTTAAGAATGCACGCGCTGCACTTTTAACTAACAGCACTAGAAGACGTGTGCACGGCATCTCCCTCAAATGTAGCCGGTTTTCCTTATAGGATTGCGGTTACTAAATCTAACATGGATTAGGGCTGTGTCTTGCCATCTTTTAATTGTAAGCATGAAAAAGTCCGATTCTGTTGTAGGAACAAGCAAAAATAATCAGCGCTGATATAATAAGAATGTTTGTTAATCAATAATAATCTGACTATATTCAAGAACTTTTCACTTTGAGTCTTTGTGTAGTGATGATGCGCCACATGCTCTGTTCATGTTTACAAGAAGCATTCAGTGATCAGATTTAAAATCATCTCGTGCTACTGCAGCCACATGAAGTCATTAATACCTGAGCTCAGTTTGAGAAACTCAGTTTGGATCCGCTGATGCGGATGCTGGTGTGTTCACGGGGTTGAAGCCGAGCCTGGTGTCCGCGTGCTGAGGCGTAGCTGCGGGTCGCGAGGCTCCCAAACTGGCCCTGCTTGGCTCCGGTGTTTTCCACTCTGCTGTGTCTGTGCGTTTCCTGCAAGCGGTCACAGTCGCAGCACCTGAAGTGCTGATTTATGAAGAGTGCAGTAAGTGTGTTCTGGAGGATTTGCAGAAATGTGAGCCCCCCTGAAATAGCTGGTGTGTTTTGTTTGTTGTTCATTCAAGGTTGTTTTGGGGGTTGAACAAGGGACATTCTTTACACCGGACAGTTGTGTGTAGGAAGATGGTGTGTGTGTGTGTGTGTGTGTGTGTGTTGGACTCCAGGGGCTTGCTGCTGCTGTTATAGAGAGAAAGATCCTGCTTTGTGTTTTCTTGAAACATGATGCTGGCCGTGTTTGGGTAAAGTGTCTCTTTTCCTACAGCGCGAGCTCAGTGTACGAGTCACCAAGCACGGAGGAAACAAGGCGGTCAGCTAGCACAGCAGCCTTTCTCTCTCCATCTCTCTCTCGCTCTCTCACTCCCTCTCTTACTTTGCTCCCTCTCCCCCTCACTTGCGAAGCGAAGGTCCTGCTTAATGATTTCGAGAGAATTGCGAAACCCTTGATTCAGACTATCCGGGGAAAAGCGAGCAGGCTACCCCCTTTCCCTCTCTCGCGTTTCTTCTCTCTCCCACTCAGTCTTCCCCTCTCATCCTCTCTCTCTCTCTCTCTCTCTCTCTGTGTGTGTGTGTGTGTGTGTGTGTTTGTGGTCCCTGCGCTGATGAAGAAGAGGAAAAGCAAGAGGCAGCCGGAGGGCGGACGTCCTTGTCCTTGAAAGAAAAAAAATAATAAAAACCAGAAGACAGAAAACCTGCACCCGAGAACTCTTAGAGGAAGCCAGGATCCTGTGTAAGTAAGGAACACGAGGGACCCACTGACCCACCAGGCTCGACTAAGCTGCGATTTGTGCTAGCGCTAGTGCGTGTGTGATGCTTGCTCCTTAAATGCTTCATGCTCGTGTCAGGGCGATCAGGTGAGCCGAGTGAATAGGCTGACAAACTTTGGCGATAATTCGATTTATTTTCCCCCCCAGTTTTGTCATGTGATGTGATATACAGTATTTTTCATTAAGTCTGTTGGTGTAGTTGTATAAAATGCAGGTGTATTGTTGCATTGAGGCCGTGGTGCAGGTCTGATTGGAGCGTTTAAGGAGCGGTGGTAATAAGGCAGCGTGCTTTATCTGTGAGCAGGATGTCAAGTGCTGTCCGTCAGACTGATTATATAGAGGATGAAGGAAACTGTAACTATGAACATTCTTCCTGCTAACTCGGGTCACTCGCGCAGTTCACCAAATGGTTAGAGTTTGCTAGGACTAGTGTGTTGCTAGTCAAGTTCACTTCACAACTGATAACCGGAGATCCTCCATAATCCAGTCGTAATCCTGTGGTGGAAGCCATCCGGTCCAACAGCGACCTCTCCTGACCGGGTCACTCAGCAGTGCTTCCTCTCTCTCCCGTTAGAACATTCTGTATCCTCCAGACCTTCCATATTGTCTCCAGTCTTTGCTTCGCCGATCATATCTCAGTGTTCCTTTAAGCTTCTATTTATTTCTAATCCATGATTTGCTTTGCTGAGTAAAATCCAGTAGACTTAAAGCGAAGTTGATCTTCTGATTAGTATTCTACTGTCATCATTCTTCTAAGATCTGCCTACCTCCTGGTGTATGCTGGGACATGGCCTTGTTTGGTTTAACTGGATTTCTTCCTTGATTTGCAAGAGGCCAGTGTGCATTAATTGGAGAACGCTGAGGTCTTTTGACTTCCCATGAAGTAGGTCATCGAGAGCTCACGCAGCCCCTCGTTCACATGTGCATCTATTAATTGGCTTGGAACGATGTATTTGGATAGTTAATCCTTTAGATTAATGCGCGATTCATGAAAAAGTTACTTCCTCACGCCGGCCGCTGTTGGAGCTGCGACCAAGTGTCCCTTAAACAAGTTATCACGATCTTCATCACAACTGCACAACCTGTAGCGCGGAGGAGGTACAGCAAGAGGACACACCGTTACACATCGTTAACTTATACTACGTTGTCTCTTTAGCAGTTAGCAGTTCACCAATAATAACAAGGCATTATTTGTCAGGTCTCCAACTTCTACTCATGACTTTCCATCACAAGGCTTATTTCTGTGATCAATGAAGTGGAGATACTTCCTAAGTGGTTTGAATGTGTTTAAAGAGTTTCTGGAGAATGTTGAAGCCAAGAAAAAGAAGTTTACATTCTGTTACTTGGGCCGCAGTCACTCCAGCAGTAATAAACGACAGCTACATCTTGCCAAATGTCCAGAATGCATTATGAGATTTAGATGTTGTTTAATGTTTAATAACTGTGTGTGATACTGTAGTGTTTGCACTGTGATGAAGCAGAGGAATAACATTACAACACTTAAAACATGCACGAGCCATTTGCATATAAGCCTGATATGACCATGGACTTGTGTGTGTGTGTGTGTGTGTGAGAGAGAGAGAGAGGAACTGTTGGTTATATATGGTGCATACAGTACTGGCACTATGATAGTGAGCTGTCTTCATGTCTTCATGTCCCGGAGTGAACCTGAGCGATAGAGGACGAGGCTGATGATGCTGTAGTTCTTGTTTTGTAGTTCTTGTATTGTTTGATTTAATTTGCTGCCACTGCTTTCTGTTTGATTCAGTACAGAATCACTGATCAAAGCCCGAGTTTGCTATAACACCTAACCTTCAGAGTATTGTTACTAAATTGCATATTTAAATCAACCGCAGCCTGATTTATCCTTCGTGAACTCTGGAGTTATAGCGCTTTGCAAAATCACACACAATTCTTATTGAATTCTTATACGCAAAATTGTGACCAAATATTTGAGCGCTTGTGCTTTGTATCATCTTTTAAAACTGCAAAAAAATGGAGTTATCTGCATGTTATCTCATTTTGCTGGAAAACTCTTCCCTTGGTTGCCATGTTGTCTAACATTAACTTTTGCTTGATCTGAGATTGAAATGTAGATTCTTGAAGGAAGTTTTCAAAGTTCTATTAGCGTCGTCCACACACTGAAGCATCTTTCACCTTTTGAATAATTAACTAGCAAGATAAACAGTGTGTTAGATGAATCCAATCAATCCATGAGCAGCACACTGCAGTGAGATTGTTTGTCCTGGACTTCTACAGCTCTCACTTTTTATATCGAAAGTCTGAATGAAAAACTGAGAAGACTGACCTTAGTCTAGCTATCAGAGACATGCTTTTCCTGAAGATCCATGGAGCTCCTGCCATTAAAAACCACAAACAGCGACTGACAAAACACAAGGACTTCAATTTGATATTATCTTTGTGTTGGAACTAGTTTTCAGGAAATGATGTCATTTGGAGAGTCTGAGCCTTGGACATGCAACTGATGAAAAGTAGACTAAATGAATGTCATTCTAAAGACTTAAAGAAGGGTTACAGACTCTGTACCTCTGTACCTCTAACCCCTCCCTGCCCCCCCCAAAAAAAAAATCATTTTATAGAAGGCTCCATGTGATTTCTTTAAGACTAAGTGTGTTACTCCTACCTTCAAACTCTTAACAGATCAATACATATAGATCGTCTAATTGGAAGCCATTAGTTATGGGGTTTATAAAGCTGGTAATTATTGTGTGTAATCTTGCAGAAAATTAAATTTAGGGTTACGTACAATGTATTAGGTAGAAGTTTTGCTCTGTTTTCTGCTGCATTCGCATCTGTCAGCCAGTCTATAGCCCTGCTTTTTCATGTCTGAGTGGCCACTTTGAGCATTTTAAACATACAGCCAGAAGCTTAGCATGGAAAGTGTACTGTAAAAATAAAAACAATAATAAATAAATACACGTAAGTAAATAAGGTACAGTCATTTTTCAAAACGATCAGTTCCCTACACAAAAACAAACAAAAAACAAATATTTCAAAAAAATAGTTTTGAACTAAAATATCCTGGGACGTTTTCTAATTCATTATTCTTCAAACATCCCAAAAGCTTCAGAACAACAAGGCCAAATCAGCTTTAAAATCTGCAGCTTTACTGTTTGTTCAACCATCAATGGTATCCATCCAGTCAATGCGTCCAATGTGTCCAATGTGTCCTCTTCCTGGCGTGTGTGTCCAGACTTCTGTAACTTCCAGCTATGGCCACATCGGAGGATCTATGTCCAACTAAACACTCGTGGGCAATTTGGTGCCAATGTCTTTGACAGCATCATCATCATCATCATCATCATCATCATCATCATCAAAACACCAACAAAGGGGATATCTTTTGGAAGAATGGTGTCGGCTACATCTTTTCAGCACATTTTCAGAGAAGGTGATCCGATGGCGTGTGGTGGTCATTTGTGAAGTTAGTTTATCTTAAGTTTGACTTTTGTAAGTTTTGAATTGCTAAGTTAAAAAAATGTACATACAAATATTTTTACCTGTCTTCTTGAAGGGTGCCAATAATTCTGGAGATGGCTATGCAGAAAAGATAGTATTCTTTCTATATTATAAAATGTCAGATTTTCCCAAAATGGGATTAAATAAAGTTTTTAACTGCAGAGAAAAATGACTGTAACATAGAAAGCTGTACAGCACCTGAGGAGTCTTTCTCTCCAATAAATAAATAAATAAATAAATAAATAAATAAATAGATCCCCAAGGTCAACTAAAATGAATATATTATTCGTCCTCTTTCTCAGGTGCTATAGATCACAGCGGCACAGGGCTGGTGTCATGTGAAAGCTCTCTCTTTAATGCTTCTATCAGTGTAACCACACAACTCGCACTGCTGGCTGGTCAGCAGGTTCCCTGGACTGCATGATGTCATGTGTAGGTTTTGGGAACTCTTCAGTATAAATCACACAAAATGCACATTACGGCAGAGTGTTGCATCATTGCACCTTTATTTTCTATAAGTGTCTCAAAGGGGATTTTATTCATCAGCATGACACGTATAAGACACTGGACACTCTCGTCTATATTAGAAGCATCTAGAAGTATCTTAACACAATACTGTACATTGTTCATCCACTCACATACGTTCAGCATGATGATATTACTTCAACAGGAAAAAGGACTGTATATTAGTACAGTAATAACTTTGTGACATTAGACGAGACTATGCAGACGTGTGTGTCCGTGGTGTGTAGGAGTGACTGCGTCTACACCTGATGATTGGGCGCGTTCACGCCGTGGCCTCGGGCGCGGACCGGAGAGAGAGGGAGACCACAAAGTTCATGGTACATCTGCGTAACATGAAAAGTTTATTAAAATGGTTAAAACTGTTTTGATAATGTTTCAGAAATACACTTACACATACCCTACATGGCCAAAAGTATGTGGACCCTGTCCCTGTCATCGGACGCCACCACATCCCTGAGTGGGTCTCCTCCGTATGTGTCGATTGCTGCCACAAAGTTGGAAGTACAATACTCATCTGTGTGTGTTATATAACTTATAACTTGGGGGTTGCTTCACACACTGTCTAGTTTTTTAATTTCCTGCTTAGTTTCCAGAATTGGACCATCAATCATGGCACTATCAGTGCTATCAATCAAAATGTAGTGCCAGCTTTGAGCGCCCCCACCCCTGCCTCCCCCCCCCC
>QMIH01000708.1:121536-154783 GCA_003987875.1 Clarias batrachus | reverse complement strand
CCCCCCACCTCTAAAAGTTCAGACTATTTTGACTAAGACTCATGCACGGCTTTTTACCACACTAACTTACCAGTCAGATATGCAAATCAGCTTTTGTTTAGCTGCGTAAATGAAAATTGCTAATCAATTTTAGCTCTTATTTCATGGACTGTGGTTCCTGCCCCGCCCCCACCAGCTGGTTAATCATGCACAAGCTGAACACTTCATTACCCAGGACATGTTTGCCCCTCAGCGCTTTCTCGCTGGTAAATTAGTTCTTTCTATTTATACAGGTAAGGCAGGTCAGAGGTCTCCGGGTTGCGAAAGGTAAGGGGATGAAATTAATATAGCGGCAGGTTCCTCTGGCCAAGAGCCTCCCAGAAGAAAAGCCCTCCAACTTAGAGCGTTTCATAAGGAGAAATGAATTGGCACCGTAGGAGTGCCAGTCTCTTCTGTTTCAGCCTTGTATTACTCCTGCTGTGTTTGTTTTTTTCTTTCTGTTTCCTGTCTTTCTCCACCCAGTTCTGTGTCTTTCCGTGACTGAATCGAGGTGCACATTGGTGGGAAGATAACTAAGCATTCACTCTTTCTCTGATTTTAAAATGTCAGTGAACGATGTGTCTAACGGGGCCAGTTGAAGCGTAATGAGCTTTATTAATAGGGGACAGGAGGACACGTCTCCGCTTCGCAGGTGCTCCAGATGAAGAGCCAGCTCTTATTAGGTCTGTTAACCTCGCTCAGTGGCGCTCACATTTGGTGTGGGGTCTGGCCATGTGCTGAGGTAACAGGCTCTCCCAGGCTTAACCCAGTTCTCTGGCATTAGGCGAGGTTTACAAATGGCACACGGGTTCATCCAGTTCTACTAAAGTGACATCGGCATGTGATTTCGCCGTCTTTACGTCTCTCTATTTATGTGCAGGGTTAGGCTTGTCTTGTAACAGAACTTATTAGGGGAGAGAAGACATTTCCCCGGCTGGTCCATAAGCCCTTCTCCCCTCGGCTCCTGGACTGTGCCAGAGTGCTTTTGTCGCTCTCCATCTTGAGCGGGGCGGTGATGCCTTCAGTGTGATCCCAGGCCTTCACTCATCATCTGTCCACTAAAAATACCCTGCTATCCAGCAGCATCGGATTTCATTCGGGCCTATTTTTAATCGGGGGTTGCAGCGATAACAAATACAGCCATTAATTCATTACGTGACCGCTCTGTGCTGCCCCGTGTCATATTTTCCCCTGGCCTTCTTGCTATGCGCCGGAGCCGGAGAAGGAGGCGGGGTCGACTCTCTGTGCTGTCGATTCTTCCTCGGCCATGGGACTTTGTGTCACATCACCGCTTAAGTATTTTCATTGAAACCTGAGCATCACGTGTATTTACATATAAATATCCACCAGCGGTACGAGCCAGATCAGCCTGAGAGGCAGTCATGCTTTTTCCATTCCATTCCTGACCTATTAATGTTTACATCCATTAATAGCGAATTCCTTCATCTTATCACATTTAGACACACACATGTTTAAATGCCTTGCAGGTTATGCAATGGAAAGACGTTTCGGTGACTTGCGATTGGAATTCGGTGGAGTTCGGCCCACGATGCGATCCCACACACACGCACACACACACACACACACACACACACTGCAGGTGTTGTTCTCATGTGGACGCAAGCAGCTGCTTCTCCAGAAAGACAGGAGGTGAAGATAGGCTCGGTGCATCCCTTCGCTATAGCGCCCTTTGCAGTGGTTACCAAATGGTCGCAGGCTTTAGCCATCCAGATGACCTGGAATCCCGAGTCCTCGCTGGCATTGACATGCTCTTGGCTTCACCCTAGGTCAGAGATTGATGAGAGGTTTCTGTAGGGAATGCAGGGAGGGACTCGGATAAGCCGTACCTCGCTTCTGCTCATGGTCGCGGACTTTTGTGTTACTATGTTAAGAAAACGACGTGTCGTTTCGCCGTTATATTTGGAAGCACATGAATTCCAAGGGCAATGATGAGGTGTTGCCTTTTCATTTGTTCGTGACTATTTTAAAATGTTGATCTACTGATGAAATGTGAGTCACATGTCTCCTGGAAGCTCCCACGCTTTAGATGAGGCTACGGTGGAACAGGGAGATCTGGAGAAGCTTCACCCTGTGAGTGGCGTCCTTTCATCCAGAAGGTTAAAAACCCTCTTGACGTCCCCTGGCACTGAAGTACCGCCTTCTCCCCACAAGTCTTCTGTGCAGAGAGACGCCAAGGAAAGAATCGTGGCGTTACTGAAGCTCTCCGTGTCCCAGCAGGCATTGACCCCTGACTCTCACCGTCTTTCCTTTATTTGTCTGGCCGTGCCGTGCCGTGTCTCACACACACACACATACACAAACACTACTCATTTGTCCCCCTGTGTGTGTGTGTGTGTGTGTGTGTGTGTGAATTTGCAGTGGTGGCGGTTGTGTACACAGAGAGCTGCTAATTTGTGGTGCTGGCTGAGTGGAAAGGGCAGACATATTTATAGCAAACTGAATCACTCGCCTACAAATGCGCAACAAAAGCTCAGGCCTGTGCCACTTCAGCATTCCTCAGTAAAATGACAGCAAATCTCCGTGCGAGAGCAGCTTTGCTCCACGTTCATGCTCATGTCTGAAAGGTGTTTTGCACATGCAGTGACGAGCATCGCTTTGTCCTCACTTAAACCTCGTTTCTTTATCTTTATTGTAAAGTTTGAACAGTTCAGGATTAAAGTTCTTGGATTATATACACACAACTTGAGGACCAGCAAGCTAACATTTATAAAGCTGGTTGTCAGTGTTACTGTAGGTCGGTGTGATGTAGATGCAGAGTGACAATGCTCGTATGGATCTACGGCGTGGTTGGTTTGCAGAGACAGAGGAACGCACTGCAATTCTTACAAGTGGCATTTTCTCCCTGTTATGGGTTCATATCTCATTCTGTGCGTCAAAGTCTTCAATTCAATTTGATTTGTATGGCGTTTTTAACCATGGACGTCGTCGCACAGCGGCTTTACAGGATCTAAAAGAAAATGATGGAAGTTTGAGGAGATTATTGTATGAAGCAATAATGATGAGATTGAGTTTGGGGTTATGTTGTAGATATACTGTACAGCGTGTATACTGTACTTTTGGAGTCACCATGCGTCATCTCACCAGATATCTTTCACATTCAGTGGATTTTAGCAAAATCTCTACACACATTGACTAAGAAAAGAAGATAACAGTGCGTGTGAGAAGCTGGACTGTAGAAGCCAGAACTGAGCTCGAAACAGAAATCACGAACATGGCGGCCTCTGCGGTCTCTTATTTTATAAGTGCATCCCTTTGATTCTGAACCACATGTTTGTTTCTGTGTGTGTGTGTGTGTGTGTGTGTGTGTGTGTGTGTGTGTGTGTGTGTGTGTGTATGAGACGGGGAGACAGAAAGTGTGAGCGAATCTTGCAGTGACATTAGTCAGAGGAGGTATTTTTGGGAGTGCCGACTGTTGGCTCTCAGTTTGAGCTCCGTCAGTGTGACATTTTCATGAATCATGTTGTTTCACAGAGGAGCACGACTCTCTCTCTCTCTCTCTCCATCTCTCTCTCCGTCTCTCTCTCTCTCTCTCTCTCTCTGTCTGAAGTGAGCTTTGGGAGCTCTGGTGTGAAGGGCTGCTCCAGAGAGGGGAGTTCTCAGGGCTGCTGGGATAGCGGCGTCCCTCAGGGGATCTCGCCTCGCTTTGTGTTTTATTTAGCTGTTTTTCCACTGAAACCTGTTCTAGATCCTAAAACCACAAATGGGACCCCGATGAGCTTGTTTTATATATATATATATGTGTGTGTGTGTGTGTGTGTGTGTGTGTGTGTTCAGTTCTTTGAATCTTAAATCTTTAATACACACACACACACACACACACACACACACACACACACACACACACACACACACACAGTATGTGTGTGTGTGTGTGTGTGTGTGTGTGTGTGTGTGTATGTGTAATGTACTGTGCACATTGACACTATGGGCTACACACTGTGTATATGTTCCTCCAGCACATACATAAAAATGTTGCATATGGTTTGTAAATCATACTGTGTTACCGTGTTGCTGCTGTAAATCAGAGATTTTAAAGTTAACGTACAGATCGTTAGTTATGTGGAGCTTCATATGTCCTAATGTATCACATGGACCATTTTCACATTCTGTAAAAACGTCCCTTATATGTGGACTATATGTAAATAGTTGTGTAATCGTTTTTATTTTACGACTTTACTGCAGTAATATTCTGTTTCAAATGCACTTTGGGTCGTGATGATGTCCGAAGCTCTACGTAGCTCTTCTTTCACACTGACAGAGAGTCAGGCAGTAAGAGCAAACAGAGCCGTTCGTATCTCAGTAGTGACTTTAGTGATGGTGATGTCTCTGGAGATGTCACACATTTATTATAGGATGAGAGTAACCCTGTCAAACCATCACACACACGCACACACACACACTCGCACACACACACACTCTCACACATACACACTGTCACACATAAACTCTCAAACTCACACACACACTCTCAAACTCACACACACACACACACACACATCCTCACAACTGATATCTTCCTCACATCAGCAGTTGTGCTGGGTGAACAGAAATGCTTACAGCTAGAGTTCTGGCTCGCTCGCCCTGCTTTCCCCGGGCGCGCCGGTGCCGCTTGGCTCTCTTTACCTGCGATGAGTAGGCAGATAGGCAGTGGAGCAGGTAAGAGAGACGGATTAGAGCGCTCTTAGATAGAACCATGATTTGAGAACATAGCAGAGACAACCCTGCCGTATGAGATCATTAGATCTGTGTCTTCAAGCTTATCCTCAACTGCTCTTCCTCCCGTCCTTCCATCCATAATGACTAGCCGACTCAGAACGTCTAGTCTACAAGCTTGCATTTGTCACAGATGATTTTCATTTCAGAATGTACAGTTATTCAGATAGCGCTCTTATTGCTAACATACGTGTCTAGGTTAGCTAGCATGCTAATAAGGTTTCCTGTCCTGTCGATTCGAGTCACTGATAAAAACATTTTTCATTTGATCCTAAAGTAAGCTAGCTAAATATTTAGAGAGTTTGTTGAAAATGTGCTGTTTCTACTTAACCAACAAACATTAAACTAAAAAGCTTATATAATCCATTCAAGAGCATTTGGGGGGGGAAATCCTGTTTTTCCTAAATTCCTAAATATAAATCCTAAATTATTCTTTTAATGCAAATGATTAACTATTAGCTAAAAGTTTATGGGTAATATATGTTCAAACTATTAACCTACTGTTATTGTTTACACATTCTCAGGTTCCTTATGTCTCATATTCATTACAATGATTTAGAAATTATTCAGAGACAGCTTTGTTCATTTTGTTTTCGCTTATTATTTGTGTTCTGATGCTCACCTGCCTCCCAGGATTCCTGCTGAAAAGGTCAGTGACCTGTGGCTACTCCATCCCACACACACTCTCCACACGTGTGTATTTGTTTCCAGGAAGCTGGCAGGAATAAAAGCCACGTGTTAAAGGACTTGAATCTACACCGCACTCTGTAATGAAGATGTTCATTGAGCAGATGTGATTCATAAGGCTGAAGTCCAAGAGCCCCGGGACACGTGTGTGTGTGTGTGTGTGTGTGTGTGTGTGTGTGTGTGTGTGTGTGTGTGTGTGTGTGTGTGTGTGTGTGTGGGATAATAGCCTCTTGCTTGCTCTCTTCCCAACGTGTTGAGCAGAATGGCAGAAGCGACGCCCCATCAGCTCTCAGAGCCCCTGGGTGAGCAGTGAGGAGGAAGTTTAGATCCAAAGCTGTTTGCTGCAACATACTAGAAATATAGAATATACAGAATCATATCTCTATGTACAGAGGGACATTTGTGAATAATGGCCATTCCTGTCTATAATAAATACAAATTAATTTGACCAAATGAAGTTGACCAAATAAAATCTTTCCTTTGACAAAATATATAAAACAATGAGCTCCATAATGGTGCAAGAGAAAAGTCTTTTCTATTGTCAGAAGATCATGAGTTTAAATCCCAGCGGTGCCAAAGTACCAGAGCCAAGAAACCAAAACTGACCTTGTGTTCTGCCAAGGAAAGATGCACGCTCTCTTCCCTGTCAATCACAGGAACTCTCTCTCATCATGCGGGCTCGTGTGTGCAGAAGGAGGCAGAGATCTCCTCTCTCTGGTTGTTGCAACGCTTTGTGGCGCGGCGTGAACGAGCAGTTTGAAAAGATCTGCCTTCACATGTCTTGGAGGAAGCACGTTAGATACAAAACAGCAGGATCTCTGAAACGGCTGAATAAAGGAAGCCCTGTACGATACTTTTTTATATTTATATGAAAGAGCAAACAACATAGATCTGGGTAATGTACTGTATAATATTCTTCTTCCTTCATCCACACCAGCGTCATCTCTCTGGTCTTATCACTTGAGGACATTTTAACTTGTGCATCCTTCAAACACAAGGTTCATTGCTCATCCCTTCACTCGACTGATCACTTTCCGTTCACTTTCTGTTACGTCAGTCCTGAACTCATCACTCTTCTGTCCTGTTGACGAAAATTTCTAGCGTTTTGCAAAATTTATGCTGCAGTGTGATATCATCATCATCATCATCATCATCATCATCATCAAAACAGAGAAGAGCTCTTAGCCACTCTGTAGAGACAACACGATCATTATGGACTTAATGTAAGTCTGGGTTGCTGTCCAGCATCCTGATTAAACCACAACATCATCTTAAACAAAATTATTGTAAATAATATTAATACCAGTAATTCAGTGTAATTGCTGTAAATTATTTACATTAATCTACTGCAATAAATATCACAGTGCTATACAGTATACAGTATGGTGAACAGACATCTCTAAGCTGGAGGTATTTTGCCTGTAAATGACTGTAAATGTGATAGTTTAAGAGGAATTTCCTAAATATCTGTCTCCGCCCAGTCTGGCTTGATTGACAGACATTCTGATGAAAAGTGATGTTTTGAAATAACTGAACAATTTTTTAAAAATATAAACAACAGCAGTTGGACAATGAAACTGAAACACTGGCCAAATCAGCAGAGTTTTTCTTAAAATATGGTAATGTACACAAGATTATGGGGGACATACTGTATCAGAGTTCATATGAGATGTCCATATTCTATATCCAGATTGTATAGTGTACATTTTATACTGTTAGTATTCTATATAGAATTCTTTTTTTTTTTCAATTTTATTTTACTTTATTCTGTTGTTTCTTAATCTTTAACTTTGTACTGTCCACTTGCTGCCGTGGCAAAACAAATTTCCCACTTGTGTGACTAATAAAGGTTTATCTCGTCTTATCTTCAAAAGAGGACAAATTGTTGGTGCGTCTCGCTCGCGCATCTGTGACCAGCGAGTCTCTGTGATGTATGAAGAGCCGCGGTATCCAGGGTGACGTCAGCGCACCACCAAGAAGGACCAACCACATCCAACAGGAGTAACTGTGGACGCGGGAGGAAGCCGTCTGAAAGGGATGTCCGGGTGCGAACCYGYATYGTGTCCAAAARACATAAAACCACATACAGCTGCCCAACTCACTGCAGAATTAAATGTGCAGCTCAACTCTCCTGTTTCCACCAGAACTGTTCATCTGTTGCTCCACAGGGTCGATGTACACGGCCGGCTGCTATAGACAAACCTCTGGTCACTCGTGCCGAAGCCAAACCTCGGTTTCAATGGTGACAGCAGTGCWGATCTTGTGCTGTGGACAATGTGAGACATGTATTGTCCTCTGATGAGTCCACCTTCACTGTCTTTCCCACATCCGGGAGAGTTACAGTGTGGAGACGCCCCAGAGAAGCGACTGTACCACCCAGACTGCTGCATGTCCAGAGTGAAGCATGGGGGCGGATCAGTGAGGGTTTGGGCTGCGATATCATGCCATTCCCGAGGCCCAGTCCTTGTGCTAGATGGGCGCGTCACTGCCAAGGGCTACCGAACCGTTCTGGAGGACCATGTGCACCCGATGGTTCAAACATTGTATCCTGAAGGCTGATAATACACCAATACACACGGTGAGACTGGTGACAGAGGGGTCTGATGAACATGAAAGTGAAGTTGAACATCTCACATGGCCTCACACTCACCAGATCTAAATATTATTGAGACACTTTGTTTTGGAGGAGCGAGTCAGGAAACGTTTCCCTCCATCTGGACCTGGATACGATTCTGCAAGAAGAACGACTCAGGATCCCTCTGGACACCGTGCAGGACTCGTATCTGTCATTCCCAAGACCAACTGATGCAGTATTGGGAGTAAAAGGAGGAGGAGACGCTACACCAGACTAATGAATTACTGTGGTCTAAAACCAGGCGTTTCAGTTCCATTGCCCAGCACCTGTACTGGAATTCAATAAAAGACCTCTGAATATCTGCTGCTGTGGAATTAATATTTTAAAAATAATAAGCTGATTTAGGCTGATGAACCAAAAGGAGAAGTTCATTTAGAGTCACCAGAGCCACCAAAAATCACCAATTAGAAGGAGCAGAACTACATCTTAATATCAACTGTTCAGAGGAGATTATTGTGTGTTTTATATAAACGCCTTCAGTGATGTTTTACAGTGTAGAGAGAAATAAACATCAGGAACGACGTGGAGTTAGGAGGGGTGTACAAACTTTTGAGTGTTATTATGAATGTCTTTATTTTTAATCTAATTGTGTTGTCCAAGAAGTTTACTGCAAACTTAATATACAGTCCAGTAACACCTTTTACTGCCATCATTCATTGTGGTGAACATTAAGGTACTGTGTAATATTACTATTACTCCACTATTACTCTACCATTACTGTACTATTAAATACTATTACTGTACTATTACTATCCGTATCTTATGATAAATATTCAGAGCAGTTTTACAGCGCTGCGTAAGGAAATCCTAATTAAACATGACAGTTACTCTGTGTGTCTTTTCCAACGTAATTAACACAAGAAGATTGACTTTTCTTATTTAAATTAAGTAAATAAAAACACTAACAGGTTGTTTTAGTAAATTGTGTACATGGCCGTTTTCTTAAAGACATTTTGATTGTTCTGAGTTAAGCACAGAGCGATATCCAGGGGACGTCCCAGACCGCCACAGATTTCTGTATGACGTGGACGGAGCTGTCCTCTCAGCGGTAATCAGTCCTCCTTGGCCTGCTCGTGCAGCATGAACAGAGGTTTTCTTGCTGATTTGTGTCTGTTCGGTGGCATTGAGTGAACGGAGACGAGGACGGAGGAGACAGTGTGGACTTTTATTTCGCACTCGTGGAGTTTTTGTCTTCTTGTGTCGTTTCACTCTTTACATATCCATCAGCATATTGGTTTAAGGCTTGTTACAAAAAGCAAAGCAATCTCTGGGGGATCGCCACTCACACACACACACACACACACACACACACACACACACACACACACACACACACCTCGCAACTTCAAGAGAAATGATGGTGTGTTTTTTATTTTCTTTTGTTTAGGTTATTGGAGTCAAACTCTTCACCTGCGCCGTGTTTCCCTCATGAATATTCAGAGAAGCCTTGAAGTAAAAGTGCCGGAGAAAGAGACGCATTAAATCCGTCCCGGCGAGCGCTTCTGGTCTGTTGTCGTGGCGGAGACAAGTTTGAAGTTTGAGAAAATGGAAAGCTTTAATTTTCCTCCATGCCTTCACAATGATGAGAATCTATCAGGCAGAACAAGGGAGGTGTGTGTGTGTGTGTGTGTGTGTGTGTGTGTGTGTGTGTGAGAGAGGCAAAAAATGGCAGAAAAAAGTACAATTACAGAGATTCCCATACCTCTGAATAAAATCTTAGAATAAACTGGCATAAGATATTGAAGTGAAAGCCGTGATAATTGCGTAGCGCTTTTAACAACGGACAAAACAGCTTCACCAAAATCTGGCTGTAGATTAAAATCACTAATGAGCAAGCCGAGGGCAAGAGTGGCAGATCGTACTGAATAATGAGATTGTGCTTCATTATACACTTATACACTATAAAGTCAAAGAGTGTTAAAAGTGTGTCTGTATGAGCATCATCATTTACTTTAGATTCCAGACGTCTGACTTCCTGTTTGGTTACAGAAGTCGTTCCCGAGTTTGGATGCAGCTCCGACTGACACGAGGGTGAGTGCTGAGCGTACATCGTTAAAGGGGGATTTCACCCAAAAGCAGGTCTCGCTAACGCTTCCTGAGTAGAATAATGAAAACGTCGAGAACCGTCAGACTTTATGTTTACATTATATTTGTAAATCATGAATATCTGGACTGACTTCAGGCTCCGCGCAGATCTTTGGTTTTTGTTGTGTATCTGTAGTGTGTGTAGATCCTCAGGAACACAGTGTGGTGTGCAGTGTAGTGTGGTGTGTGTGTCTGTCTGGAGGGTCACGTGGGACCTGGCGTCCATGTGCCCGACTGTGTGCCTTATTCAGCGCGGCGCCGGGGGGACAGATGGGGCCGCTGAGAGCCGCCCGCAGCAAGGAACGGCCCAGACGGGGAAGTGCACCATTCACACAAACCACACCGAGACAAACCAGGCCACTCTCACTCACCCACGCGCTTTCTTCTTGGGTTTACTACAAGACCAAAAGCTATCCGTTAATGTATCATTCTCATGTCCATGCACAGATTTACAGCAGTGGGAGCGTTGCTGCCTGGCCTGACCGGAGAATGAGCTTATGGTCAGTAAGAATTAGATGAGTTAGCTGTAGTTAGCTGTTGTTAGCTGTAGTTAGCTGTTGTTAGCTGTAGTTAGCTGTTGTTAGCTGTAGTTAGCTGTTGTCCTGGCATAGAATAACATTAATGGTGTCACTTGTGAAAGAAAAAATAGCATTAAATAAAATGAATATTAATCATCTCACATGAATTTGAAAGAACTATAATCAGTGAATCGGTGAACCACAGTTGGTTGTGGCAGAGGCTCCGTGTATCCGTACAGGACGCTGTAACCCGGCACAACACGTCTTATTGAAATGCAGTCTTTTTTTTTTTTTAACAAAGTTAAAAACATGGAAATTTGAATACTAATTACTAAATTAGGAGACACAATGTAATTTGGTAGGTGCTCAGTTGAGAGAGCAGGACGCCTGGAGAAATTCCCCTCTCAGGAGATCACGCCACTGTTTGTGACCTTTTTTTTTTTCTCTCCCCTTTCATGAATATTAGCGAATGGAAACTTAATGAGCAAAGTTTTTCTTTGCTGTGAAGGCCCGTCACTTTCAGCCCTGCTGCACACTTGTAAATTAGCCACGGAGCGTGCTAGCATCACCTGTTGAGATGCCGTCTGGAGTGTGAAATGAGCCTCCCGCTGCAGTGTGCTAGAGCCGCTTGCTCCGTGTTGCGGATCTCGGATCCTTTTCCGTGCTGGGTCGGGCTTATGTCAGGCGCGTGAAACGCTGATCCTAGATCAGTGAAGAGGGCGGAGGTCTGCTTTTAGCCTGAGGCTCCTGATGAATCTCAGATCAGTGACATGACGCATGTACCTTCTGTATAGTCGCATCAAGAACAAAGCTTCTACACGGAGGTGTGCGTCCGTGTGTCTGTGCATCCGTGTGTCTGTGCATCCGTGCGTCTGTGCATCCGTGTGTCTGTGCGTCTGTGTGTCTGTGCGTCTGTGCGTCTGTCCGAGGCCTGAGTCTGTTGGTTCACGCTGTACATTTGATGAGAACAGATCTACCTCTCTATGATGCTCCCTGCTGACAAGCTGTAATATAAGACCTAGGCATCTCCGCAGTATATCCTCTGTTTGTTTCGCTCGTCTCAGTGAATGTCACGCTCATGTCAAAACTAAAAAAATTAAATAAAAAATACAATAAATTATCTCCAATGCATGAAAGAATAATGGACTTTACCCTTTATTTATTTATTTTTATTTAACTTATTTTTTTGTCATTATGTATGAATAAAAGAGAGACGATTTAAAAGGAAGGAATAGAAACGAAAGGTTTTTAAATAAGGTGTCTAACACAATCGTGGCAAAAAGGGGAAAAAAAAAACGACTTCAATCTCTCTACAAAGAAACACCACGTCCGTTCACATGGCAGCCAGATGCCTGTGGGACGTTCAATTACTTTGGGATTAATTTGGGGTTCAGGAGGTTCACCTGTAGTGTGCTTACAGTAGACGGTGGGGGAAGTGAGAGACTCTCTGGTGTGCTGAGCGCTCGTGTGTTCAGCCTCCAATTAAAAGTGCAATGCATATGAAAAGTTCTCCATATACTTCACATCTTCGTCTCAGGCCATGAAGAGGTTATTTCCTGGAGGCACAGATGAAGTGAAGGCGGTGTGAGGTTTTGGATCCGTCCTGTCCGGTCATGTGACCGATGTATTCAGGTTCCAGATCCCATAAATCCTGACATCATCATCTTTCAGCTTTGCAAGTTTTTGCTTAACAACCTCAAAATATACAGTACATACTGTACCTGTCTGAATATTTGTATTATTTTTTTTTGCTTTGCTTCAGAGTTCGAAGTCGAAGATTCCTATTCTAGATAGCGCTCTCACGTCAGAGCCGTCCTAGATAAGATGCTTTTCTTACAGAAGCTCAAAGTCAGCAATTTACCCTCATCTCCAGGACTGACACAAAAAAAAAAACCCAGAGACGAGACAATAATACGGAAAGTGACGTAACATATGAGCTTCGGGATGCCTATAGAAAAACTCATTAACTCCTTTATGAAGCTATGGAGAATGGCAATCTAGAACATTTGAAATGTTTTTTCTCTTGATGTTAATGGTTAGATTGAGATACTGGATGTGCTGATGGAGACTTGGGGGGTGGTTGGGGGGTGGTTGGGGGGTGGGGGGGGGGGGTGAGTGACGATGCAGACCTGCAAAGGTTGCTCCCTCTCCAGAGAGCTCAAAGCTAACCTCTGACAGCCGACGGTCATTAGGAACCCCCCCGAGTCTTCATCCAGAGGGACTCAGAGTGAGTTAAACCCTAGCTACTGTATTTTAGCTTTTTTATGTTATTTTCTATTAGTTTTAAGCATTAGCACATATTATGACAGTATGATAATGATTTTGTTCAACAAGAGATTGATTTTTTTATATTTTTTTAAAAAGTCTATTTAAAAATGATCAGATGAGAAGGCCGGGCAGGACGGCACTAAACGCTGCTCGCGTCCACTTCACATTCAGCAAAATGCAAATGCTTTCTGGCAAAGAGGAGTTTGAACTGCTTGTGTAACCTGTCAAGTGTTTCAGAGCACCGTAGCCGGTTCGGCATCTATAGCGGCCGCGCGAGCAGCTATTCCAATGTTAATGAGCGCGTCCCCCCCCCCCCTCCATACCAACCCCCGCCTTATTCTCTCAGGAAGAGAGGGCAGAGCGAGCGGTGGCGTGAACCTGTTTTAATGCGTGCCGCGGTGGACAGGGGTCAGTGTCTCTCACAGACGAGGGAAGCTGTGGAAAAGCACCTCTCGCAGATAGGAAGGGCCACTAGAGAAGTGATCTGACATGTTTTATAAAATAGTGTCACGAGGCAGCTTATTGAAGTGGAAAAACGACTCACAGTGTCTAAACCACAACAAATGGAGAGGAGAGAGACGGGGAGAGAGAGAGAGAGAGAGGTGTGTGATATGAGAGAGCAGTCAAGAGGACTCCGAGGACGGGGTGTTCTGCGCATTCTTTTAATGCAATTGTTTTGGGATCATACGGTGGCTGTGAAGTGCAAAACAAAATAACAAAACAGAAAACAAAATAACAAATTAAAAAACAAAATTAAAAAACGAAAACAATAGACCAAATGAGAAAACACAGCGACGATTCAGTCAAACCGGAAGAGGTAGGTACAGTTCTCGAATTAAATTCTTAGCGCTGATTGGAAGAGACATCCGTCACTCAAAACATACAAGAAGTACTTTGTCAAGTGAAGTCAAACTTATTTTAAAAGCACATTTAACACAACTTAGTTGACCAAAGTGATGTAAAATCCTAAAATACTGACATGAATCCTTCAATGAAAATACATCTAAATGTCCGTGAGGCTGCAGTACTTCCTGTATATTTTGAGTAACAGATGTCTCGTCCAATCAGCGGTTAGAATCAACAAGCTGAAAAAAAGGTAGGTGTGGCTTGCGAATGCCATTCTTACCACTGATTGGACGAGACATCTGCCACTCAAGATTAGCGGTAGGATTTAATTCGCAACCCAATGTAAGCATGATTGGACCACTGATTGGACGAAACATCTGTCACTCAAAATATACAGGAAGTACTGCAGTACTGTCTCGCGGACATTTAGATGTATTTTCATTGAAGGATTCATTTCAGTATTTTAGGATTTTACATCACTTTGGCCAACTAAGTTGTGTTAAATGTGCTTTTAAAATAAGTTTGACTTCACTTGACAAAGTACTTCTTGTATGTTTTGAGTGACGGATGTCTCTTCCACTCCGCGGTATTTCATTTGTAAACGAAAGCTACCTCTTCCGGTTCGACTGAAATGTCGCTGTGTTTTCTCATTTGTTGTATTGTTTTTGTTTTATTTTAATTTTGTTATATTGCTTTGGAGTTTATTTTGTTTTTGTTATTTTGTTTTGCACTTCTCGGCCACCGTAGGATCACTTTCCTAAAGCAGTGTGCTCATAGAGCTGCATGACCCATTATAAGCTCTTTATGACACTCACTATGAGGCCATGCTATTTTTGTGTAACACACGCTCGTGTTATGCCTTTCCTGTACGTCAGACCAAAAGGCTGGATTAAAAATGAACCCACAGCAGTATTTCTGACACTACAACCAGCGTTTATAAATATATGCTTACATCAGTTGTCATAAAGGACTTATGTTACTTAATTTCTATCAATACAACATACACACATCCTAATGTAATATTTACTCCAAGTATATGGAGCAAATAAAATATACTGTAATTGTACAAATTATATCTATGCTTATTCAAAAAATAAAAAATAAAAGTTTAATATGCAGTCAGCGGCCACTTTAATAGGAACATGCTACAACCAATAAGACAAACATATGGCAGTGTTTGTTTTGAACGTTAGCTAAAGCTCCTAACTTGTCTGTCCGTGAATGTACAGTGTGCATGATTACGCATGATTGGCTGAAGTCATACAGTTAATTCTGTGTAGTTGAAATGTTATTAAAGGCACCAAGGCATTGCATTATATGGATTATGTATTTATATTATAAGGAAGTATACCTGTGTTTAGTGTTTAGGGGTTCGACTCTCGCCCACTCTCTGCTCACAGTGTACAATGTGTGTGTGTGTGTGTGTGTGCGTGTGTGCGCGCGTGGGTGTGTGTGTGTATGCGTGCGTGTGCTTGTAGCCTGTGATGATTTGGCATCCTATCCAGGTGTACCCTGCCTTGTGCCCTACGGTCCCTGTGATAGGCTCCAGCCCCCCCGCGACCCTCTACAGGATTAGTGGTATAGAGGACGGATGGAAGCAGCACAACTCCATTCTTACTACAATGATGTGTTTGCTAAAATAAAGGTTCTAGTGAGCACTTGACTAAAATGTGGACACTTATCAAAGGTCTGTGACAAATTCTAGCTCTCCATCTCCCCCGGGAGCCGAACAGAATTGCTGCATATGCCGGCGGGGAGATGTAATCTGTAAACATTGGGCTTTTACATTTGGCTTTGCGAGCGGTGTGGCTCTGAGCGGCGTTCGCTAAAGTACAGGTTTGGAGCTGCGGCACCTCTGAATGGAGTTCAGGCCGTCATTATCTGTCCACACAGATAAAATCAAATTACACCGCTATAGCTCGGCTGTTAAGTTGTTTTCTTTGTCAGGGCCCTCTCTCTCTTCACCTCTCTCTCTCTTTCTCTCCCTCTGTCTCTCTCTTCACCTCTCTCTCTCTTTCTCTCCCTCTGTCTCTCTCTCCCTCTCTCTCTCTTTCTCTCCCTCTGTCTCTCTCTCCCTCTCTCTCTCTCCATCTCCCTCTCTCTCTCCATCTCCCTCTCTCTCTCCATCTCCCTCTCTCTCTCCATCTCCCTCTGTCTCTCCCTCTGTCTCTCTCTCCCTCTGTCTCTCTCTGTCTCTCCCTCTGTCTCTCTCTCTCTCTCTCTCTCTCTCACTCTCTCACTTGGCAGGAGAGGAGGAAGGCAGGAGTCTTTGAGCAGGTGCATTCACGCAGAGGTAAGCACTAGGCATATGCAAGTGCAAATCCGAAATCATCATCTTGCTGAGAAACACTTGAAATTGTTCTCTAATGGCTCTGGCCTTGTCATATGGCTTTGATTATAATGCGAAAATTGCATTGCCATGTCTGCAATATGGACGGATGGAAGCGTAATTGGTTCGTGCATCAAATGCCTCCTTGTCTGAGAGCTAAAAGGGATGCCCCCCCATGCCCCCCAACCCCTCAAACACACACACACCAATTGTCCTTTGGTCATTGCCTGTCTCTCAGTCACCCTGTTATGGGTTTTCTAAGTGGGTGATGTATCAAACTCATCCATTATAAATATGCATATCTTCTGCAACTCAGTAAGATATTCTGTAGTTCAACAGATCATGAACAACTTCTCGTTGTATATAGTGTAAATACATTATCGTATGGGATTCTTAAAAGCTGCGCTCTACATGGTATAATGTGCTAGAGTTCGAGTTTGGATATTTGGTAATGCTTTACGTGACTATAACACATTCGTACTCAATGCACACGTACACAGTTCAGCTGTAAGAGTAAAAACACCTGCTGGTGAACTGGTGAATTACAGCCACACCTGTCAGTGGGGGGAACAGCAAGTGCATGTGCAAGCACGAGGATCTGAGAGTCGTTCACAAATAACCCGGTTGTAATGATCAGGCACGTGCCGGTGTGTTCCTGGTACTCAGCAGTTAATAACTACCAAAAGGTCAAATTAATGATAATCGGTGAACTGGAGACAGGGTCATGATGACCAACGGCTCGTTGATGTACGTCTTGGGAAAAGAGTCGAGACCATCTGATCCAAGCCCATAAAAGAGCTACTGTGGGGCAAACTGATGAAAAAAGTGAACGCTGGTTTTAATCAAAAACGTTCAGATCCATCAAGGCCTCATCTCACAACGTACACGACTTAAAGGATCTGCTAATATTCAACATTGTTTCTGTGAGAATTTATTTTCTCATTCACTCTTTAATTGTTTTAGATAAATATTAGGACTGTCAATATAAATGCGTTAACGCACTTGAGATTTTTTTTTCTTTTTAACAAATGAATCATATGACCAAGTTTGACCCTAATGGCTTCCCATAATCGCAGCATGGTTACCCGGCTGTGTGTGATAATAGCACATTTAATGCGGATAATAAAATAACGGAGGAAACACCACCAGATGATGGCAAAAAGTCAACAACGGCAAATTTCTTTATAAAAAGATTCTAAATGGAAGTTTGGATAAAACCAGAGTTTTGCGCTCGAGCGACCTTCAAGAGGAACAATTTTAATAAGAATACATTAAATATGAGATGTGTGAGCGGCGGCTCCGGCAGCTGAGGCTCTAGGTTGCTGATTTTCAGAGCTGAGGATCCGGGTTCAAACCCGGCCGTTGGTGGGTTGCCACGCCCACACAGTACCCAGCCGCTGCATGCAGTCGTGGTCCTATTGAAGAGATAGAGACGACTGTTATTGTTAGAGACATCATAAAACTTTATAATCTGTTTCCTCTAACCAGTTCATCATGCATTTCGTTATTCCAACTTTGCACGTTAACAATACGAGTAAATCTGAGTACAGTATTATAAAATTGTGAGGAATCGTTCTAATCAAAGACCAGGACTGTGATTAACTAGATTAAAACTGTAATCGATTGACAGACTGATAAATATCGGCCATATACTGAAGGGAGCTCAAATCAACTCCACAATCCTGGTTTGTTATTCAGTTATTGACACAAATATTGAAATATATTATGTAGAAAGTACAACAAAACTGCCAGAAACGACGTGCAGCTAGAGGTGTACAGACTGGATGTTGCAGTGGCTTCTGGGAATTTAACAGATTAGCAAACAGCCAAGAAAAGCCAAGACTGTTCTTATCGATTCACTAAAAGTAAATATTTGAACCTCTTTCAGGAAGGTTTGGTCCAGCGTTTGTTTTACCCGATCGTTCTTTTCTTAAGCTAATTCTTTTTTTTTTTTGCGATTTCTTTTTCTGTCTTTCTCAGATTCGGCTTTAGGCAAACGCGTCTGTCTGATCCGCACCCCATCAACGGCCCTCAGGTCTTCCAGCCCGCATTTATTCAGCATCTCCCTCTCACCCGTGTGCTGTAGAATCTCTTTTGAAGAGGAATATCATTCTGAGGCTAAGTGTTCGGCTGTTCTCATGTGCAGACAAACACGGCAGAAGTTTGAGACGGGAAAAATGCACATATAAAGAGCTCTGTTTTATTGATGAGGCTTTTACTAAAGGAAGCATTTTAAAGCTCCGAAGCCTCTGATTCCACCTGCACAAAGGCTGTGGTGTGTATGTGTGTATGTGTGTTTGTGTGTATGTGTGTATGTGTGTTTGTGTGTATGTGTGTAGGTTTGTTTTATATATTTATTTCTGGCCTTGCAGACTCGAGCTGTTCGTGTGGGTTAGTGAGAGTTTACACCGTCTGCGCGAGCAGCCACCGCACTGTAGCGCGCCGAGACCTGTATTGTTTTTTTGTGTGTGTTTTTCTTACTCAAACGCACTTTAATAAATTCTCCGTAATTCATTTTTTATTCACTCAGGGGAGCAGCCTGCAGATTTGTCTCAACAGAGGAAGCATCGGGTTACCTCCTCTAAATAATTGATGCCTCTTGCTTCTCTCCCAGCCGTGGCTGAAATCTCAAAATATTCACTGGCTTGAGTAAATATGAAGATTGCTGCAGAGAGCAAGAGTGTGTGTGTGTGTGTGTGTGTGTGTGTGTGTGTGTGTGTGTGTGTGTGTGTGTGTGTCTGGTTTTGACACACTTCTAGGCCACTACTTTTCCACTGTGTATGTGTGTGTACTGTATGTGATGTGTGTGGTGTGGTGTGTGTGTTTATGTTTTGGGATCTTGGCGGTTCCTAATTTATTTGTTCAGCCGAGTTCTCCTCGATGATAGTCCTGCAGACCACGCAATGCACGTCATGTAAATCTTTCTGGTTTCTCGTAAGCTCTTGCTCTCAGCTCTCAGGCAGGAGCGTCTTCTCTTGGCCTCTCCTGTACAACATGCTGCGTGTGTGTTTCAGCTTGGTGAGTTTGCATCTCGAGGTCTTATCACTGCTGTGTAATGTACTGTACTGTACTGTTCTGTATACACACCGTGAGAGAAGGCTCTGCGCCGTGTAACCGAGCTTTCTCGTCTTTCTTAACTAAATGAAGCTTTAAGAACCGTGTAAAGTGTGTGATATTAAATGCTCGAAGTGTGAGGATAGCGTTTCTCCTGATTTAAGCACTGCGGTGCTGAGTAGTTTTGCCAGGTGCCTAATGGAAGAGAGGTTGAGAATGCGTCTGGGTTAGGTGTCTCTGGTCTCTGATCGGTCTCTGTCTCGGACCAGCCGGGTCTCATGGAGAAAAAGAAAACCGTGAAAATGCGACTTGTCTGAATCCGTTTCTATCACAGGAACATTGACAAAAGCATTCAACACAAAGCAGACTGTTATTAAATGCTCAGAAACTTACTGGACGGATGTTATTTTTTAATTTTTTTTCCCCGATTTTCTCCCTAATTTAGTCGTGTCCAATTCCTCCCCGTCCGAACCACGTGACGCCAGCCGACCGCATCTTTTTCGAACTGCTCGCTCACGCACTGTTGGGGGCGGAGTCACACACTCGGAGGACAGCGCTATCCGCTCCTTCCGCTTGCGTGAGCTCACAGACGCCCCTGACTGACTTTAGAGCCGTGGTTAATGTGGGAGGAGCACTAGGTACCTCTCACCCCTCCCCTCTGAGAGAGCTCGGCCAATCAGCTCTCTCTAGACCTCCGGCTGCGAGAGGTTACAGCATCACCCGGGATTCGAACTAGCGATCTCCGGATGGTAGGGCGAGCACTTTTACCACTGCACCACTTGGAGGCCCTGAAGGACGTATTTTAACCAAATTATAATCTCTGTATTTAAATAATATTTATATTTAATGTTACCAAAATAACCATTGTTACTGTAAATAACTTTAGAGCGTTTAACTCAAACGACGCTTGTGTCAGAACGCTGAAGTTCTGAAGGTGCTACAGAGTGAGGACCTAAAATACAGTAAACATATAAACCCCCAACAAAAACACACAGCTACAGTAAAACACACACTGATTTACCCTCAGACCCCCCCCCCCCCGCCTCCTCAGCGCTCTGCGGCGCTCTCTGGGTTTGACCCCAGCATCCAATTATTCCGCAGGGCAGCGCGGCGTCTCACCCACACACCACTCCAGACTGCACTGGTAAGTTTGGTTAATCGGCCGGGTGAGGGCTTCTTTAAGTGGGCCAATATGTCAAGCCCTTATCCCTTGCTGCCTGCATAGGGGTTAAGGTTTTGTTCCCTGGAGTGTGGGCTAGAATATGTTTTCAGACTCCTCATTGTGCTCTCGCTTCAAATCCCTGTGCATTTGAACTTCACTTTTCTGTTACTGATTTCTGATACTGCCCTTCACCATCTCAAGGCCAGCAGATTAAAATAAATCAGTGGAACTCAGACAGTAGCTGATTGGATATCTGCTGTTTCAATTAATCGACCTCCCCAAAAGCGCTGTAAAGCAGACTGGTAAAGAGAGCGTTTGTAATGTGATGTTTGCGCTCCGACTTAATGCTCGAGGACGAGTGTCCCTTGTTACACAGTAGCCATTAAATCAAAAGAGATCTTATGAGATTGTGGAGTTGATGACATCATTACACCGGCGTAAGAGTCAAACAATAACAGAAGCCACAACCGCGGATCCTCAGGGTCTGATTTGTGTTTTACTGATTTATATTTTACCAATTGGCGTTATGTGAAGACAGAGCAGGATGTCTATTTCTATTACTAGAAATTACTGAACTCTTTTTAGTAGAAAAGCAGTCGAACAGTTTGAAAGCAAAGTTAGATATTTCCATTATGGCAGTTTTGTTGTTGTTGTTGTTTGTTTGTTTGTTTGTTTGTATGTTTAAGAAGCAAGAAGTCAAAACATGTCAATTTTACGTTATTCTACAAAACACTCTAATTTCACCTGACACTGTTTTGTCCCAGTGGACGTCCCAGCGCTGGTGTGGGTGGGGTTTTTTCACTTCAGCCTTTGACAGAGCTTTATAGCGACGCACCGTGCGAGAGCTGATCGGACATCAACACACCACATTTTATACCTCGTAGAGTTCGAACAGAGCTCAGAGCTTTCTGCACACAACTCGTCTTTCTCTCGTCTCTTCTACACAGTGTGATGCCTGAGTGTTTTAGCATTTCTCTGTTCACTGTCTTTCATCCATATTATTGATACAATAATTGTATAATTGCTCCCATATGCAGAAAACCCCCAGTGCTCGTGATTTTTCAATGATTTTCAACAAAAAAATATTTCACTCATTAATAATTTGCCAAAATGACCGAAAGACAGAGAATGGCTTTTATCTCATTTTGCTGTCAAACCGTCCAGTTCTATTCTGTTTTTAAGCATTGTATTTAATTCTACAAAATAATATTTCAAAACATGCTGCAGTTCAAGCCTTGCATTTGACACACCATGCTCTCATGCTCTTATAGGACATTCATTTGCCATAAATTATTTTTTGAGTCTGAAGTTTATTATTGCGCTCATGTGACATCAATATGACAAACTATTTAAAAATTGTATTAAAACGCAACACAACCCATGTTAAAACTCTATCTAGTTGCGGTTAATGTCCTGTAAGTTATCCTTTGTTACGTTAAAAACAAATATTCTCTCATAAGCCTCTTATTCTTATAAGTGCATGTTGTCATTTTTCCTGAGAAACCTGGAAGCATAATCTCCATCGTCTTGAAGACTTTCCTGTGCTGGTAAATTTTATTTAAAATTCCTGTGACCATTAAAAGTGTTAACACAGTAATATTAATAAACATCTTCTAAAAAAAAAACCTTTCTCATATCAACAACAATGCATGTTTATTTTCATATTTAGGCTTTGGTTCATCTTCCATAATTTGAAGTCTCGTGATCTGTTATTACAGAAACAATAACACATTATAAAACCCCACCCCTTACATTACAGCCTGATCTATTGATGTCTTTTATCGCACACTTTCTGACCAATCAGATGGCAGAATTCAGGCACACCGAGAGACAGAGCAGTTTAAGGAGCGTGCAGCACATAGAGTGGGATTTCATTAGGGCCTGTAGCTCTCGTGCCGGCGGTAAATCTAGTACTGTACTGTAGGTCGGTGAGTGAAAGCTTGTGAAAGCAAATCCTCCAGTGGAAGCGGAGCAGCGCTGTGAGAGAGGCTTTGACACCAACACTGTAGTTTGTGTCTGACACTTACCCTTGATTTTCTGTCTGAGACGCCATGATTTGCTTCACCACACACCTACACACACATTGGGATTGTTTTGCGATGGTGATGGGGAATTAGCTCACTCGCCCTGTTTAATCGCTCCTCAGCAGCTCTCTTTCCCGTTTCGTCCGGACCCCTCCGGCCCTCAGTGTCTGCTCACGAACGGGACTCAGAGCGATCACTCGGACCGCCGTCACGTCTCACACGCACACGATAAAGAACGTACTGAACGATACACAGGGGCCTGGTGGCTTGTTGGAGATTTTTTTGTTGTGGTCTTGAACGCTTGCTATGTTCTTCTTAAGCTCTCTGTCACACATGTAGCTTTAGCTGAAGAGCGTCGACACACACACACACACACACATACTCGGGCCCATGAGACTGAATTGAGGACACGAGCAGAGAAGTTATTGTTTTGTGAATTTATAGATGTGGGATGTGGATATCAGATGATCAGAGTCACACCGCCGTTGCTTGGAGTCGATGTCTTCTCACTGCTGCTGTAACAAGTTCATTACTGAAGCTACTGATAATTATTTGTCTCTCAATATCAGAGCTATTTACTGTATATTCTCACTATCTGGCGTCACCCTAAAGATGATAGTTTCCCTTTCGAGTTCGGTTCCTCTCAAGGTTTCTTGCTCATGTCATCGAATCCGGCTGCTCATTAGGTAGAAACATTATTTTAATTTATATCCAGATTTTGTACTCGTATAAAGCTGCGTGGTGATGATGTCCCTTGTTAAAAACACGATGCACATAAAACGTAATTTCACTGAGTTGTTTCTACATGGGCATGATCATAAACACTGTGATGAAACAACAACCCACGACTGTCCAACACTGCATTTGTGTGAAGGATTCAGAATCTGACGGGTCCTGGTCCTGATCTAGTCCTGAGCTTGGACATCTGCCTAAGTGGGTTTTTCTGTGTGTTCTCCCTGTGCTTGATGGAGTGGATATGCTACATTGGCTTTATGCCTAAATGACTGTGTGTGTGTGTGTGTGTGTGTGTGGCCGGGTCAGTGACTAGTGTGCGAAGTCGTGGGTTAAATCGTTTACTGCTTGTGTTTTCTTCTCACTCATTTGTTCTCCCTCTTGTCAGTTAATTTCGTCTCCTTTCTTTCGTCACTCTCGTCTCACTCTGTCTTTCTCTTTAGAGTACGACTCGTCTCTTTCCCTCTGTTTGAGTCTCTTCAGTGCATGACCAGTTACGAGTGTGTCCGTGTGCTATGGGGAGCAGCGTTATGGCTGTTTTGAGGGCCGCAGCAGGGGGTTAATGAAAAGGCATTGTTTATTTGTAAGAGTTGCAGCCAAAATAAACACAATCAGGGTCTTTTTTTATTAATTTTTTTGGGAGGAATTAGGTTTATTTTACAAATTGTCATTCAACCAGCTGTTCTCCAGTGGTTCACACATCTCCCCACTCCATAAACTTCCAGCACATAGCAGTAAATAAATCCTAGACCAATTCGTTATCAGAAATAAACAGTCAGTCTATTGTATATAACGTTGGGTTGAACTTCAAACGAGGCTTTTATTGGACCCAGAATGTTGTCTTGCTCATAGCTGTAGCGTGGTGGCTATGGGGGCTGCGAACTACACCACAGGCGGCGAGCACATGCGTGCTGTTTTTCATAGCATTTTATTGCCTTTTGATTTTAGTTCAGTGTGAAATCGATGTAACGTGCAGAGAATGAGGTCAGCCAGTGGAAACATCACATTTATGGACTTTACAGAGATTAAAGTAGCTATTGTTAGGCGTGAATGGAAGCTAACTTCATTTTATAATAATAATAATAATAGTATTATAAAACATTGCATAGTTTTTACCAAGGCTTCAGATGTCCAGTTTCAGTGAATCTGTGCTTAATCTACAGGATCTTTAGGCTCCTGTTCATGGCTGACAGAAATGGAAGTGAACGTGGTCTTCTAATGGGTGAAAGCAGGCCGGTTTTTCCCCCACACCATTCTGTGTAAAGGCTAAATACTATGGACATGAAAATCCCAGAAGATCAGCAACTTCTTGACTACTCAAACCAGCCTGTCTGAGACCTGCAGCCATGCCCCAGTCAAAACAATCAAGTCAATTTTATTTATATAGCGCTTTTAACAATTTACATTGTCGCAAAGCAGCTTTACACAATAAAAAGAAGTAAGTTTGTATGCAATGTGTATGAAACAATGAAACTGAACATTTATTACTTGATAATATGAACGTTGCTTTTTGACATACAATAAGTTCCAACATACAAACAAGTTCTGTTCATTTGTAAGTCTAATTTGTTTGTATGTCCAACAAACCCTGTGTAGGTTCTAGCATACTAACACAACTGGCTACATACTGTACAGTATATTACAGTAGAGTTCTTTAGAATCGTGTCGCTGGTTAAACGAGTCATGTTAAAATAAACAAGTGATGTCTGCCATCGTTTCACCTCGCTGCGTTCTCCTAATTATTTTCACTTTTGTCTCCATCGTTACTGCTCGCAGCAGTTCCAGCTTTATCTGCTTTTACACTCACTTCCGGATATCCTGGGGGGGGATGGGGGCATGGGGGGGGGCTGCACGCCTGAGACAATGTACGCCGGACATGTGATCTAACTTCTACAATTCAAAGTTTGTATCTTCAAAAAGTTTGTAACTCGAATGTTCGTATGTAGGGGACTCACTGTATGGGTGTGTATGGGTGTGTATGGGTGTGTATGGGTGTGTATGGGTGTTCCTAATGAACTGGAAACATAGTGGTGATATATAAGTGCCAGAATTTTGAACATTTTCTTTATCATCTTGCCAGGGCTGCCTTCCACAGATTATTCCCCTGACTTTTTCTAGCAATTTCAACTTTGTAGAGAATCCCACACCACACCCCTTTATACACACCTCTAGAAATATTTAAGTGTAAATGCCAGTCCCGTTTGTGTTTTTCTTCCCAGAGTCGGGTTCTTTCCCCCTTTTTTTTTGATAGGGGGTCCTAATCGCATTTGCTGAACGATCCTTCAAAGTTAGCGGCAAGTATGCAGAGAAGTCGAGAGGCTCAGAAGCTGAGATCTGAGGCAGGAAGAACAATGGGCCTCCCCTGACAAATAGTTAAAAAAGCCTTAAGACTTCAGTTTAGATCTGTAATGTCACGGTGAATACAAATGAAGGAGCTGTCACTCTCAATTTGGCTGAAAGCCTTTTGATGTTTGCTTCTGAGAGCTGTGGCTGTGAGGGGAAACCAGGTACCCAAACGCAGCTCCTTTTTCCCAGTATGGCCCAATCTGAAGCACACACACACACACACACACACACACACACACAAATGTAAGTATTTTAAACTGTTTCTAAAATACATTTTCACTTCACGAATGAGCTTTTTAAGTGAATCTTAAAGTTCATCTAAATTAAAAGAAGAAGGTGACTTTTCCCGGCTGGATAATGTTAAGAAAGCACTGAGGAAGACTCCGACACACAAGTGCCTGGGATGAAGGTTTCAGAGATGATGGTTTCAGGGGAAAACAAAACAAAAAAAACCTCTTTCTGCTGGGGTTCAGCTGAGTTGGAACAAGAAGAAGAGCTCATTCCTTCTGCACCGTTATATACGTCCTGCGCAAAATAGGCGAATCAATACGACTATATATACATTAAAAATAAGTTTGCATGACCCTCTTGTTCTTCGTCTCAGTCTGAAGAATGCAGAATGATGAGAAAGAAAGAAGCAAGGAGATTTTAAAGCTTTCCCGAGGAAACAGTTTAAAGCCATGCGTGTACTGTACGTATGAGAGAATTTATTAGAGAATATTTAAATTCAAATTGTTATGAACGTGTTTTGAGCTGTGTGATGATAAACGCTATGTGAAATATTGCCCTCATACAGTATTAATCACAATAATCACGGGCGGAGCAGGTCTGAGCAGAAGTGTGTCGGTGTTCGGTCCGCTCTGGTTTTCCCCTCACAGGGGACATCGCTGAGGATTAGCACGCAGGGCTCCGGACTCATTACCAGGGGGTTGTGGGTTCAAATCCTAATAAATATTAATTCCTGACGATGATGATGATGATGATCCTGGGGTTCTCCAGCCGACCCCCCCCCCCCACTTCGCTCCCTGACCGCCCCTCCTCTTCTTGCTCAGGTTGATAAAACACTTGCCAAGCTGGCATCCCCTAAGAAATTATTAATTATCTGGTTAATGTGCACCAGGCTGTGAGTCGGCTGATTAATCACCAATGAGGGGGCTGCGTGCTGGAGATGGGGCTCTATTTTCTTTCTCTAAGTAACTCTACCTCCCTCCTTCCTCCCCAGACACACCAGCTTTTGTCTTTTTGCGAGACAAGGCAATTTCTACAGCGCCAGATTACGGGTGGTCAGTGTGTCTGCTGCATGCGCTTCCACGTGGATGACTCTGGGCATTAATTCTGTTGAAAAACTATAGGTGATAAATGTGTGTCAGTATTTTCTTTATTGGCTTTTGCTTGCTCAGTGCTCTCTGCTGTGTGAGAGTCTAATCTGGAATGGAGCAGCAGCGGCTTCTGTCTGTTTTTCTGTCAAATCACACATGAACTGGTCTTCATTTCTGGTGTAGATTTTTATTTTTTCCCCCTTAAATCCACCAGCGCCACTGATCTCTCACGGTATCGTCTAGCGAGAGTGACCCCTTACCCCCAGCTGGGATTAAACACACCATAATACGGTATTAGAGAGTTTATCACCACAGGCGTAAATCACTTTTCTGCACCCGTCTCACTCTTTTCAAATCTGTGGAACTGGGAGAGAATTGTAGAAATTACATTGTAAACCAAATCCCACCATGAATCCCACAATATGATCTCTCGCTCTGGCCGAGCCGGAAAACGTGCCGTTGATGGTGAATGGGGAACAGGAAGTCCTGGTGCTCGCCAAAAAAAAACAAAACAAAAAAAAAACACACAATATGATAACAAACATTAGACCAAGAGAAATCTCGGCCGTGTTCAGGGTTCAGCATTTGCATGCGAATTATTTAAAGCGTTAGTCCTTCCAGGGCTTCCTGAGCATAATACGATAAGTAAAGCCAAGTTTACTTTAGTTAATCACTGTTATTCCCAAAAGGACAGCAGATAAGGGCGAAGGAGGGAGAGGGAGAGGGAGAGACTGATTAAGAGAGAGAGAGAGAGAGAGAGAGAGAGAGAGAGAGAGAGAAATCTTTTGTAAGTCGCTCTGGATAAGAGCTTCTGCCAAATGCCTAAACGTAAATGTGAAATGACAGTCAATGTACGAGTTCAATAAATAAATAAAGAAAAACAACAAGAGGGGTGACATGGTGACTTAAAACGTGCTACGTTTACGTTTTACATTTTGAGGATTGTGCTTCGACAAAAGCTTTCTCTTTGGAAAGACTCGAGCACTGCGATTTAATTCATAATATTGACCCTGGATACTGTATCGTTTTAATGAAAATTCCTCCTAATGTTATGCTAGGACATTCATAAAGTACACACACACACACACACACACACAGTAACAAAGCCAATCCACCAACTGGCCTAGTTCTGGGAGGTTTGCTGAGGAAACCCACACAGTGAGAACATGCAAGCGAAACGCAGTGCATTATTCACTTTCGCGTTACATGAGTGTCGCTAGGATCACAGCGCGATCATGTAAAGCTCTGATTAGCGATGCATTGTCTGTACTGCACAAGCACTGACATAACAACAGCACATCTTAACGTGCATCCTGATCTCCTCTCATTTATTTATGCACTCAGTGGCCACCTCATGGTTTCCACCTGCATGGTAACGGGATCTAACATGGCTTGTAGTTTGTGATTCAACCGAGGCTGCGAGAGTGTGTGTGTGTGTGTGTGTGTGTGTGTGTATCATTGTGGTCGTGTACGTATGTGTGTGTGTGTGTGTGTGTGTGTGTGTGTAGAGGAAATTTATGTGCCTGTTTTCTTTATCCATACACACATGCCTCTCTGCGACTAAGCTGCTAATGAGAGTGGGGGACAGAGGTTAGCGAGGACTAAATATAAATGGTCGAATAGGAGTTTGCTCAGTGGTTTTTCTCATTGATTAGTCGCGTGGCTAATGCATGCTCATTCCTCAGCCGAGCGCTAATTAGCATGCGCTCGGCTCACCACCAGTTGACCACCAGGCTCTCCGCGGGGCCCCTGAACCACCACTGCGACTATTCTGTGGGTACTAAGTGGCACATTGGTCATCAGAGTACCGGATGGAATGCGGGCACAAACTGGGCGAAGGGTTTTTCTGCAGTGGTGCAACACAAAAGTGTTCGTCTCTCGTAGTGAGATTGTGAGTTCAGATCCTGATGTTCGTCTGTGACTGAGCAAGCAGAATTCCTCTTGTGTGATTTCTCTTATGTGTCAATAAAAGTGAGTCAGTCATGGGGCGGGGTTTCTCATGCCTGTGCAAATGTGGTAACCTTCACCCTTTTCAGGTGGTTTCTGTTATAAAGAGGCAGGAATAAACAAACAAATGAATGAATGAATGAATGAATGAATGAATAGTAATCACTGTACATTACAGCAACTTTTTAATGGATTTTTTTTTTCTAATGAAGGGTGTTCGTGTCAAACTGGGACTTTTGATTGAATATCAGAACACAGTTCTGAGAGTGAAAACTACGATTATATAGAGAAATAAAGTTATATAGTTGTTAATCTCAGAGTTGTGATGGACTTATTCCAGGGCTTCACTAGTGCTTGGATACCATGAAGGTAGAAAGTTTTTCTCTGTACGCCGGAGCCATGATGGGATTTCCTGCTTCTCGCCTGAAACGCCGGCCTCCCAGGAACTCCTTAAATGGCCTTCTTTAGAATACTTGCACCGCTCAAATGTTTTACTGAGACTAAGAGACTCATGACCATACTGCGGGTGTAGCCTTCTGTGAATGATTTTTAGGGTTTTATTCACCTGCGTCTCGGTTTGACTTGAACACCTCATGTTTATTTATATGTTTATTTATTTATTTATTTATTTTTTATCAGTTTTCCATACATTTTCACGGCCTTCTCTGACAGCCAAACAATTCTCATTAATATATTGTTTTCTAATTTATTTTAAACAAACAAATGTCGTTCTCATAATGACGCCTTGTTTAATTGTTGTTCTTTTGGCTGCTGGTTGTAGATTATTAGTTTGTCAGAAATCTGACAACAGCGACAGCCCGCGTCACCGCGCAGTGATTTTATTCGAATCATAATGTTACCCCCACCTGCCCATGACAGTCCCCCACCCCACCCCACCCCACCCCAGTACCCCCTCCCGCACCCCCGTTGTGACGCACTGCTATGAGAAGCGTTTGAGAAAGTGCACGGCAGTATCAGAGTGGCCACTTAGAGCGGGATTAGGTTCACATTGATGTGTCTCCGAGGCTGTGCTAAAGTTACCCCCTCGCTGACTCTGGCCATTGACTGCCATTCTAATGGCCTGGTCCTGTTCCTCCTGATGGGCATTGACTGCTGGCCTGATCAATACGGGTTTCCATCCCCAATCCGAGTGGGACGCTGAAGAGCCGATTACAGGACAGCGGGCGAGAACCCCGGAAGTGAATCGTTACGTAGCAGGGTGGCGTCTCTGAGTTACGGCTGCAATTTTTACGCATAATAGTGTAATATTTATGTTTTGGGCAAAAAAAAGGCTTAAATCGTTAAAATGAACTCTGTCCCAGTGAAGCGGATACCTCGGCTTCCGAGCATATACCAGCGCGGTGCAACAGTCTCATTGGATTGGTCTGAGGTGGTATTTTAAGATACCATTTTATTTTTTCTCCCACTGCTATTCTTTGACACATTACCTCACCGCATTAGCCCGGTGCTTGCTTGTCCCAGTGTTGGCATCCAGTTTCCGGCCCACTCCCCCCTCCCCTCCCCTCCTACAGCAGCCGCAGATCAGATCTCAGCCCCCACTCAAAAAGACAATGATCTCCACCCTGGAGAATGTGCAGTCAAAGCTATTGATTGCTCTATTCCTGGCCCACCAGTGTGCCTTGTCCCAGCTTTGGCTAGCTTCCTCAGCTAAAACCCATGCTCCGAGGGAGCGGGGACGCCCCGCTTGAGGCAGAGAGTGAGACACTCATATATTGACCGATTTTTTTCATCTTTTTGTTCTTCTTACTCGTTAAATTATGCAGGATTCCAGCCACCACGTTGGTATCACACAGATATTAAGCAGATATTCATTTTAGAGTTTTAACTTTGGTATTACTGACCGTGAGACAGGCGGAGGAATTACAAAGGGGCGTTCAGGTCAAAGTGGGACTTTTGATAACATTACAAAATAACAGAACACGGTGCTGAGAGTAAACACTCCTTTACGTCTCTATATAATCCCCTGATACACTGATGCACTTATCACAGTGTCTGGCTAGAGCTCGGACGCCATCAGGGGAGAAAGTTCTCTCAGTACGCCGGAGACACGACCGGACTGTCTGCTTCACGTCTGGAACCCCGGCCTCCCAGGAACTCCTTGTGCAGGACTATACGGGCAATAACTCCGCTCTGCGTTTCTGTAATGTGCGAATAGTGTTGGTGAATGAGTGTGTGTACAGTTCACACACACACAGATGCGTCTCTTCTGCAATTCAGTGACGTTAATTTTTAGTGATCAGACGTTCCACTCTCTGAATGTTCACGTGAGCGACTGCAGCGATCTCAGAGTCACCTCGGCCGGGATCCTCATTCACAGACGTGCAGACGCCTTTAAAAGTCCTGGTTTGATTTGAACGAGCCTTGTATGATGTGATACAGAGATTTGGGAATCCATCCCTCAACAGTAAAGTAAGACCGTCACCTCAGGAGGAAATCATGTGGCTTGTTGCTCTCGACTCAATCACACAGAGGTTTTTTTATGGAAATGCATGGCTGCTATTATTGGAGCATTTCCTTGGATGTGTCTGGAATTTGAAGCTCGAGGCTACAAAAGTGCCAGACCTTCAATTGGCAGCAGCCAGGCTAATAAATTCTAAAATGCATAAATCAGTGAGCAGGGGAGATCCCCTATACCTACACCCCACATACACATTCTCCTGACTTTGCTTTTCTTTTGCCCCGGAAAGCAGGAGCCTTCGGAGGATTGTTGTCTATCAGTCCAGAAAATGGAGTGAAGAACGCGCTCAATACCCCGGGCTGCTGAGCAGTTAGTCGTTTTTAGGTTTTGATGTTCCTGCGTCTAATTGTCTTTCATGCGAACAATGCGGTAGCGGCGGTTCTCTGGTGAGCCGGGCTGAGTGGGAGAGGGAGCGCAGTCCGTGCATAGCAATGTCCTTTTTTATTATCATCCTGTGAAATTAGAAAGCTGGAAGTCATAACAAGAATCCCACCAACAAACCGAACCCCTTTCACCCCCCCACGACCCCCCCCCCCACACACACACACGCCCTGAATCGCAGTGTTTCTGCTCCATCTGGACTTTTCTTTCCTGAGCGTCTCACTCGTTAATGCTAATGCAGAGTCGAATTTGTTTGTGGACTTTAACACAATAGCGCTGGCGAAGGCTGTGTTAGCGTTAGCTCATGGACTTTTACTTCGACCCCGGCGTTTCTTCTAAGGTGTCTGTAGTCGAGGCGGAATTTGTTTTAAAAAGCACGCTAATTGATGTATCGCAGGAAGCGTGAGCACATCTCGATTTGATTAATGCAGGACTGTGTGTGTGTGTGTGTGTGTGTGTGTGTGTGTGTGTGTGTGTGTGCTTTTTTAAGTCCTCTAAACTGGGTCTAGGGAAAGTGTGTGTGTAGGGGGTGGGGGGGTTCTCTGCTGTAAACTACCTCATTGGCGCCGTTAAAGAAGCTGACAGTCACTGAAGTCTCAGGGGAGTTTTTTTTTTTTTCTTTCCCCTCATCCACAATCATAGGAATGAAGAACATAAAAAGAGAAATAGCAGTATGATGGCAATACCGTAATACGATTGTCCATAATTGTGCCACTCAAAAACCTTTTTAGGTGTTTTACTGTAAATGTCAATCCTCCGCGTGCTTGTTTACTTTCGCTTAAACACTGAAGTCTCGGCTTCATTAGCACGCAGCGTTGTTTTATACCTTAATGCGACACGCTTGTGAAGATAAAGGTGAATACTGCAGTCTAAAACGGAAAACTGTCGCATTCAGTAAAGCTTCATTCTTGCAGTGTTTCCGGCGCGTGTACGAGAGCGAGAGCGGGTTACGCAACGAACAAAAGCTCCACGCTCAAGGCAACGGGACCTCAATTAAAAAACAGCTCCACCAGTCATGGGTTATCCTGTACAAAGCTGTTGTCCCTCCTGTGCATGCACACACTCTCACACACTCACACACACACACACCTCACAGTGAGACTGGCCTCAGGCCTCTCAGTCTAATTGCCACGACTCAACAATATGGCAACGCGAAGCCTTTGTTATCAGGCTTTTGTGCGCAAGAGATCCGTTGATAACTAAAGCTAAAAAGCATGGAAATTCCTCCTGATAGAACATAAATATAAATCTCCCCTAAATGGCGTGCCGCAGATAATGTGCTCTTAAATGCTGATGGTGTTTGTAGATTTGATATCAAGGCTTTGCATGTGGCAGGAGTTCGGGGTCTCAACAGTTAGTCGTTTCCTAATCGCGGCGCTAATTCAAATATGCTCAGATAGCGGTGAGGCTTGCTGCTCTTTGTGATATTCAAACAAGTTTCTTTAGTGATCATGTGTGTGTGTGTGTGTGTGTGTGTGTGTGTGTGTACACACTCCTGTACTCCAGATAATACACACTTGCTGGAGTCAGGTGTCTGGACTTTATCGAGGAGACAGATTAGACGAGATTAGGAAAATGACGCACACACACACACACACGCGCACACACACCACATGCACGTGCACACACACACACACACACACACACACACACACACACACACACACACGCAGGAGGCCAGAA